>NW_006499827.1:3390128-3460986 GCF_000471905.2 Amborella trichopoda
AAATCTATCATTAAAGGTTGTTTAGATGCTGGAAAACCCTCTAATTGAGCATCTCGACATCGAGATGTATGAATATGAAAATAAGAAAAAATTTCAAGTCTGCAAAATAGTGTATCTTGCAACACATTATCTGGACCGTCCATTTTCAAGATTTTCTCACGTTTATAGGTCTACTTGATTTGAACCATTTTTAGAGTTTAAATTTTATAATTAGAGATGAAAATAGATTCTCAAGCCATCCTAAGAATTCTTTGTATCAAAATTACATTTAAGATAAAATTTAGAGGTGCGCCTTAATTGCATTGTTGAAGGTTGCAACCTTATACAAACCACACCCTATATATATATATATATATATATATATTTGGTCTTTTTGCTGATAACACAAGAAGAGAAGATGGATGCATCAAGTTGCACGAACCTAAAGGTGCACAGACAAACATAGAACTATGCATGGGTAGTAAAATCCTAGAACAATAATTGCATAGATGTCATTTCCAATTTATCAATTAGAACATCAACTTTTCTTCTTCTTTTTCGAGAGAATTTAACATTGTATTGATGAAAGAATTTTGAATATCAACTTTATTACTGGATTGCATCTTATGCAGCTCACACAAAAGTTTTACAGAAATGTTGAAGCACTAACAAATTTAAATGTGCGCTAAATAGAACCTGCAACAAAAATACTTCGGAACAAAGTTGAAACAATTCTCTTTTTTGACTTTTTTGTAAAGGGATTACCTTGCCCATTATGGTTCTGGTAGATCCCAATTTTTGTAAGGGACGCTGGACCCAGCACTTGTATTTACTTCTTTCTTTATTCAATGAAAGAGTTAACTATATCCAAAAAAAAAAAAACAAAGTTGAAACAATTGCAAGAATGGGGAAGGTTATCCAGAAGATTAATGTATTGGAAACGAACTAAAATAGCACCACGACATGGTAGTACATAAGCTAGATGCGCTATTAATGTGTGTCAGCCGGGTGCACTAACATTACTCCATGACTCATAGGCAATGCAATTGCACCCCTAAAGTGGTGGCAGATCTTGAGGGCCAGCTCTTTCTAGTTAGTAAATTAACCCAAGGGGCCAGTGCATCTCCCCTAGGATTGTTTAATTTATTTGAGTCATTTGTTCCCATACTTCTTAGGATGGAGAAAGCAAGAACAACATTTGATTAACCTACTATATTAGGGGGCTAAGGGAGTTGTACCACATATTTCTTCGGATATGGGGGACAACCAGCCTGCATATTAATTAATATAAAATATTAAGGTGGTAACTGCCCCATTCTTTTTCAAATTATGTAACTACTCCATTTTAACAACAGGGATTAAACTTTAAATATGGGATTCAGCCTTTCGCCTCTTTTTTATCATATTCTAAGAATATGCAAATCAATCAACTTATTAATATATTTCTAGACAAATATATATCACATGCATAATTGATTTTCTTATAATAGTTCATAATTTTTTTTAACAATTACCATTTTCAAATTTCTAAATTTTTATTTTCAAATATTATTATTTCATATGTGTGTTTTTTTTTCTACCTATAATAATTATCGCATATTAACCTCAGAAGCTAGAATAATGCGTTGACAATGTTCCAATATCGGGCCGCAAATTGCATGGGCTTAGAGCGCCCACCCCAGGTGGCCCATCTGCCTAGAGGCCCTCCTCTTGCCCTAGTAGAGCTACAGGAGTGGTCTATGCCCGCTTCAGATCGCTTACCTAAAAAAACAAAAAAAAAAGAAAAGAACAAGTAAATGCATAGTCGCTTGTGTAAAAAGTACCCATTGATCTATTTCATCGTCAGCATCATCATTCATCATCCGAGCCTATCCCAACTATTTAGGGTCAGCTACACAAAAATTGTTCTATCATTCCACTCTATCAAGGACCATACCATCAATCAGACGTCTCTATTGAACTATTTAAGAAATCATCATCATCATCAAAAGCCCTTTCCCAACTATTGGGGTCGGCAAATGAATCCTGGTCTGCCGTTTTGCTCTATCAAGGGCCCTACTCTTAGTGAGGCCACAAGTCCCCATATTCATGTTCTTTTGGGGCTACCCCTTGCCCTTTTTGAGCCTTCCACTTGAACTAACTCGTACCTCCTAATAGGTGTTGTACTGGGTCTGTGTTGCACATGGCCAGCCCACCTAAACCTACTTTCTCCCATCTTATTGCCTATTGGAGCCACACCTAAGGTCTTCCAAATGTATTCATTTCAAATACTATCCCTTCTTGTCTTGCTACTCATCTATCTCAACATCCTCATTACAACTACACTCATTCTATGGGTATGTTATTTCTTGACCGCCCCATATTCTATCCCATAGAGCAAAACCAGTCTCGCACCTATCTTATATAACTTACCCTTCAGCTTCATTGGTATGTTGTAATCACATAAAACTCTAATTACAGATCTCCACTTTGCCACCCAAACTCAATCTTACCATTTTACTGGATTATCGACCCAAAATATCAAAAGTGCGTTCTTTTTGGTATTTCTTGACCGTCAATTTTAACTACGTCCTCATCTCTACTCCTATTATCACTAAGCTTGTATTTCATATACTTTGTCTTAGTCTAGCTAATTTTAAAACCTTGAGATTCTAGAGCATCCCTCCAAAGTTCTAACTTTGTGTTGACGTTGTTTCAGGTCTCATAGATCAAAACTATGTCATCCGCGAACAACTTACACCACAATATCTCATCTTGTAAGTGCCTAGTTAAGTCCTGCATAACTAAGACAAAGAGATATAGGCTCAACGCTGACCCCTAATGTAGACTTATTGTCGCTGAAAACTCACTCGTTTCTCCACTAATTGTTGCACACTAGTTGGCACTCCTTCGTACATATCTCGCACCAAGTCAATGTAGTATCTAGAGACTCTTTTCTTTTCCAACACCCACCAAATTAGATCTCGAGGTAATCTATCATAAGTTTTTTCTAGATCCATAAAGACCATGTGGAGGTCTTTTCCCTTCGCCCTAAACTTCTCAATCAAATGCCTAAGTAGGAAAATAACCTCAATTGTTAACCTCCCTAGATTTTCTAATACACTTGTTTCATGCTTAGTCTCCATCACTCTCTCTTACAGCTTCATAACGTGGCTCTCTCTTACAACTTCATAGTGTGGCTCTCTCTTACAGCTTCATAGTATGGCTCATAAGTTTGATCCCTCGATAGTTCGCACAATTTTGTATGTCTCATTTGTTCTTATAAATAGGTACCATATGCCTATTTAAGTTTGACCTATTTAAGAAATAATATTTTGAAAAAAAAAAAAAAGAAGCAGGGAAGAATGATTTATGAATTGCCATACGCCTTCCTCGATTTCCCATACATTTGCATGATTGATGGATGTCCATGCCTATCTCGTTACAAATGGAAGAAGAGAACAATTGAGCTCATGGACACGTATGTACACATTAATCTACTTACCAATAATATTTTAAAAAAGGATGTCAAAAGGAAATGAAATATATAATACCTAGACATGATTCGAACAGAAATGAGAATACCCACAGCAATTTAGACAACAAAATATAAGATACAAGAGAAATATGAAGTCCAATTGATTGAAGCTCAAAGTTTTCAAGCAATAAAAAATACTGCTATCACTTCTTGTGACTAATTTTTCATGAGTCATAATTAATTCTTATGGCATAAAGACACATTCAAGCATGGGTGCAGGACATTCAAACTACTCGGAAAACTGAATTTGGTCATATTGTTTAAATTTGGGGTCTCGTGTCATATCCCACAAAAGATACAAGTTGAAAATTCAACAGTTACCTGTATATTGCTATGTTCTGCAAGTTCTATTGCAGTATTATAGTACGACAAACGCAGCATGTAGTCCACAAGAATTCGCTTCACCCTTATGTCACTCCACTCACGTTGGTTTCCAACTTGAAGCATCCCCAAGTGATCCAATCGGGCTCGACATCGTTGAGCTTGCAACTGCTCAGTCTTATTACTCTCCTCTAGCTGAAGGTAGAAAAGAGAAGCTAAGTGGAGACATGAACTATCCAATATAGATCACAGATAACTATCATGGGCTTCCTAAGAAGCCACAAATGAGTTTTAAAAAACAACAAGAAAACAAAAACATGCCTAATTAAAAGGGTGAATATCATCCAATGTATCATTTAAAAGCAACTAATGCAGGTATTCCTTCAGGTTGCCCCAGATATATTGCAGTTCATGATTTTAATGAGAGAATAGAATTCATCAAATGTGACGTGAAGCAACCAACCATTGACTGCATCGCACTTCCAACAATTCGAGTACTACTCTACTATGGTCAAGTTTAAGTTTGAATCAACATCAGCAGACAGAAAAGCAATCCGATGAACTACTCATCAAGGATATAACAAAAAAACATGCAAACATTGACCACCAAAAAAAACACATGCAGGTTTAGAAAGAAAAACAGAGGTTTATTGCAATAAACATGTATATCTGCAGAGGCTACTAGTCGTGAGCATCTTTTAAAAAAATGATAACAATGATCACCATAATAAGCATTGTAAGCAATCAAAGTAAATATAATGCTATAATTGCCAAAGCATATCTCTGTTTTGAATAGGTTTCCATTCTACCCCATTTTGTTCAATCAAGTCGTATTAACCACTAAGCTATACGCATCTACTTCCATAACAAGAAAAATAAGTCACTGAACACCAGCTTGAGGCAATCTAAAAGCAACTCAATGGGCACAAACATAGAAAATTAAGTGAACCAAAATAACTTTATAAATGTTTTCCATGTTTTCAATTATCTTGGACATTACATCAGAAAAAAAAGACAAACAAAAATAATCACAAAAGCTCAGGGAAATTTCAATGGTTTTCAGATGACCAAGGCAATATTTAATAGCATAACAAGGTGAGACCTGTCATCTATCATCTTACATTTCTTGAAGAAATTAAAGATTAACAAAAACCTAAGAAAAAATTCAGACATCCCTAACAAAAACTTCAACCATTTTCAACAAGCAAAAAAGATAAATTCAAGCATTTCCGTGTTCCTTAATTATTTCCCCCAATCCCAAAGCGCATAAGTTTATTTTTCCAGATAAATTAAACTTTATTTCTATGCAAATTAACATTCAGTGGTCAATTTTCCATAAAGAAAAGCCTAAAAGAACAAACCATAGAAGAAGGTCGTCTAACCTTTCTCTTTAGACCCTGTAACCTAGAAACGAGAGAGGTGAGGTGATGAACCGCTTCTTCTCTGGACATGTCTCGATCTGAAACCTCGGCCACAGTCAACATTACAGCACTCATTTCTTTCTCCACCATTCTGTGGTTCACTCTCATGGATTTCTTGAGATGCTCAAAGGGAACCTTCAAGAACTGGTGCTCAAGTTTTAGACTCTCCTCTAAATTGCTCATCTTCGATGGCGGAGCAGGGACAGGGGCTGACGGAGCAGAATCGCCATTCTGAAGAGGCTCTGGCTCCATGATCAAATTGTACACACCTGACAAAGAAAAAACTAGCTATGGCTGTGCCCCCTCTGCGATTTCATGGAGGAATCAACTGTAACACCCGATAAATGGAAACCCTAACCCTAAAGAAATAAAGAAGCAAAGAAGAATCTTCTTATGAGGAAAACCAGTGTGTTTTGCAGGGACGACTTTTAGAAATTAATAAATGAGATTGTGTTGTACTCGCACGAGAGTAAATTGTATAGTTACGCCATTGGGCATCTCACCAAATTGGTGTATTAAAGAAGGAAAAAATTTATATAGAGCTGAGGCTCTAAACAATAAAATTAGAGCCCACCTCAAAAATTTCACTAGAACAAGTTGTTTTGATGTCCAAATATCCTCGAATGGATCATCTCAACATCAAAATGTATGGACATGAGAAAAAAATAGAATTTAAATTTCGAAAATATTGCATCTTGTAATGTATTTTTTATCCATCAATTTTCAAGTTTTCATAGATTTAATCAATCTACACTATTTTAAATTTTTAAATTTTATAACTAAATATAAAAATATATTTTAAAGCTGTCACAAAGATTTAAACCACTTTCTTGATGCTACTTAAAGGTGTGTTATACTTTGATGGTTTAGAGCCTCAGCTCTCTACAAAGGGCACCCATTAAAGAACTCCTCCCAATTTTTCAATTTTAATTTTAGCCTATTTTATTTTATTTATTATTCTCAAATTGCCGGCACTTCCTATTTTCAAGATCTAAAGTAAGAGCACTAATTTCATGCAAACGGTTGTATCATAGTATAATGCAACCACACTCCTAAAAAACCATGTTTATAGTATTTGTATGACCCAAAATTTTGTACACACACTCTCTCTATCTCAATAATCAATCAATAATAATAATAATTTAAACCTTATATAATCGAAATGAATCCCTTCAAACAATGAATCGAGACCGTCCATTTTATGAATTTCAAGACCCTTGTATTTATGAAATGAAAATCATTTTATCTTTTTCAATATTGTTAACCTAATGATAATAAAATTATTTAAAAAAATTGGAAAGAAAAAAGATCATTCCAAGGCCTAGATCTAAGCATCTCACCAAAATGAATGGCCTATATTAATTGGGTTAGAAAAGTACTTTCCAGTTTGCGTTTTCAAATTTTTTTTTTTATGATTATTCATTAGAATGAAAAAAAATGTATATTTAAAATTTGGATCAAACAAATGGCTCTAACATGATTTTTTAAGGCTGTTACATTATATTACTTTACGACCGTTGCATGAAATCACTACCCCTAAAGGGGTTTATTCATAGCTATTTTTGTTTGATTCAAATTCATAATTGTTTGAATTGTGTAATCTCCAACTACTGATATTGGTAACCGACCCAACATAATTTAATTACAATTCAATTTGTGAAGATTGTAGGTGCAAAGTTCATATTCTTCAGTCCCACTTACCACAAAATATACAGATTCCAAAATCAATACTATAATTAAGCAATCTTTTTTTGTCTAATATTTGTTTTGAATCTCCAATCAACAACGAGTAGATCTATCAGCCCTATATATAAAGTCAAGTTCCGAAGTGATGGCAAGAAATAAAAAAGAGATTGTATATTACAAAGATATCACAATTATTCTTAGCTATTAAATGTGAAATCTAATCTGTTGAGATGTGTCACAACATTCAAAAAATTCCATTTTGGACATTGTGCCTAGCGAATGACACATCTCCAACCACCAGTTTTGACAACTAATAGCTAATAATGGTTGTGAGCTCCTTATACCAAAAGTAAATAATCTTATTGTATATATTTTTAATAAAAAATATGGAGGAGAAAACGGCTATATAAGGGGCTGACTTCGGATCCTAGTCTCTTTCTCGCTTTGGATACTAAAGATATGAAGTGGTGGCAACTTAGCAATAAGTAAAAAAAAAGAAAAGGTAGGCACATAAAATAGAAAAATTTGGATACCGAAGATATAAGTGGTGGTAATTAGCAATAAGGAAAAAAAAGAAAAAAAAAAGGTAGGCACATAAAATAGAAGAATTAAGAATATTTCTTTAATATCTCTAATTTTGGGAGACATTAGTGTAAATTTATCCTTCATGGTGTTTTTGCAATTTTTTCTTGGATGGGTCTCTAGCTTGACTCAGTTACATCCCAAATTTTTTGGGTTATGAAAACTAGGATCTTACGTGGGGGAGCAATTATTCAGTTCTCTCTTGCAAGAGCCTAACATTTTATAATTTAATATATAAAAATTTAGCAGCTTTAAATAATTTATAGATGTTGTTTAACTTGTAAGAACCAAGTATGAAAGGCTCTTAGCTTGTAAGAATCAAGTGTGAAAAGCTTTGAGCATGCTGAGGCTGGTTAAGATTCAGTCATATCATCCACACATGGAGAATCAATAGAGTAGCATGAAACCAAGATCAAGCAGTAGAACAAGGAGAATATGTAGAAACCAAAACAACAGGTATTGGCAGGAAAACTCAATGATATCATGGACTCCCCATTAGCTCTCAAAAACAAAATGTCAGCTATGGTTTTTCATTGGCTAATTACCAAACTCCAATTCGCAAATTCAAAAATGGGTCTAAAAACCTCAATTCTAATCAAATTGCACAAGTTCCCAACCTCCAAGCCCTAACACAACAAAAATGTTTTTGATATCACGACAGAGTCCAAGACAACCGACTAATTCTACGAAGGTCGAAGAGGCGGTAGGTGAACAGTGTGCTACCCAAGTGGAAGTGCAAGAACAATGTAGTACTATACTCAATGCAGGTGATAAATGTGTCACCAACAAAGAAGGAGACCAATACTCCACACATAGTGAAGCAGACAAACAATACGGTTCAACATGGTACTGAAATAAAAAATAATCCAGAAGAAAAATAAGAGAATTCATTACCTTTGAAGAAATGCTTGGAGAGGATTGGATGTATGCCAGACTTGGAAGAAAGAACTAAATATAGAATTGGCACAGAAATAAAATAAAATGAATTGTAAAATCTCTTAATTCAGAGTATAGAGTTAGGAATAATGATGCGTGCTCTTGCAGTCATGTAGACACAGTGGGATTGTAAGCTAGAGTTTGCAGTCATGAACCTATGTAAACACTTATTGAGAATATTAATACAACATATGGGATTCCTGCTGGTAGCAAAAAAGAGAAAAACAAAAAAGTACGAAATTTTAAAGGAAATTTTATGAGGAAGTAATAAATATTTTATAATAATAATGGACTTTGTGGGTATATTTTTTGGGGATTGTCTCCAAAGATACCATTTATCTTTTATACATGGAGGTCACTATTATTATTGCCCTTTAAATTTCAAAACGGGTAGTTGCAAGAGTGTCATTGAATAGACACAAAGTTCAAAAAATAATAATCTCAGGCTTCGTGACTCACCCCAAACCATCCAATATGGCATCTAATGAATGTGAATGATTGTGACCTCTATATATAAAAGATAAATGGTTTCTTTGTAAACAATCCCTATTTTTAGATAATAAAATTTTATTATGAGCATAATGGACATGTCTTGAGTGTCATCGTATCAAATCAATCAATGGATTGGGCAGAAATAGAGTTTTGAACTGGCATTCAGGTCATGCCGTGTGCTATGGGCCTCATTCTCTATTGATCACCGTCCAACCTACTGATATGTCGGTGATGAGCCTATTGGTTACATGTCCCATGTGGCCATGATCATATATATACCATATAGATACTAGTCTATAGATTATGAGGAAACACAACCAATCCCATTGTAAAAAAAATTTGAAATTTCATATTTGTTAGATTTAAAAACAAATTATATTAGACATGAGTTATTTGAAAAATTGTATTTAAGATAAAAAATATCATATTTGTTAATTATATGAGAAAATTTTTTAAGGAGATGATACAAATTTGAGAACTTTGCAAGCCTTATTTTGTAGGGAAGAAATACTTTCTCTATATTTTAAGAATAAAAATATGTAAAGAAAGTGTTGTGTTTCTTATGTTCTAAGCAATAAATTAAATTTATTTAAAATAAAATTTATTTATGCATTTATGAAAACCTCACTCCTTTGTCGAGATATTAGCATTTTTAAGAGAGGGGGTATATATAACCCAAACCTTCATGCAATTCATATATGTTTTAATTGGATGAGCATTTTAGTAATAGAATATCAACTAAAATAAAATGTTCAAGTGGGAAATTTGTTTATCATTTGTAAATAAAAAGACTAAATAATAATAATTCTCATTCTATCAACTAAAATAAAATGTTTAAGTAGAAAATTTGTTTATCTTTTGTAAATAAAAAGACTAAATAATAATAATTTTCAAATCTATTATAACTTTATATAGGATTGGAAACCGTATTCATTAAAAATTTAAGACACTTCTAGGGAGATACTTCACTTTGAGAGAATGAATGTATGTCTAAAATCTCAATTGTCCTTGATTTGGATTTACATATAGTATTAAATCAAGGGTGCAGTTTGCATACAGATGCATCTGTAGGTGTAGATGTAAGGTGCACCTTCAAATTTTATCATGGTATATAATTTTGATGTAAAATGTTCTTAGGATTATCTCAAAATCTATTTTTATATCTAATTATAAAATTTTAAATTTCAAAAATGGTTAAAATCAAGTAGATCTATAAACATATGAAAATCTTGAAAATGGATGGTGTAGATAATATGTTGTAAAATGCACTATTTCTTAGACTTAAGATCTTTTTATTTTTCATAGTCATACATCTCGATCTCGAGATGATCAATCAAATTTTCAACATTAAAACTACCTTTTTCGATGGATTTTTTAGGGGCATCCGTAGTTCTACATCATAAGGTATCATCCTTATATAAACTTTTTCCTTAAATCAATATACATCAACTCATTTTAAGTATAATATGTGACATTTATAATATGTGACATTTTCCCAATAGTGATGATCAATTGAAATGGAAAGCCACAATTGTGTGATGATGATGGACAAACAACATTACAAGGAGCTAGTATATTTAGCATACATTAATAGAAGAAGATTGTATACTATAAGAGTATTCTTCATTGCTACAAGGAGGTCACAATTGCTTATAGCTATTAGATGTCAAATTAGATAGCTTAGGGTGTGTCATAAAATTCGAAAAAAAAAATTTTTAAATTTTGAATCTAATCAATGACACTTTTACAACCATCCATTCTGAAACTTGATAGACAAGAGCGATTGTGACCTCCTTGAAGTTCGGGATTGCTTTTGCTTATGTGACTACAGTTTATTTCGTAGGAAATAGTAATACACTTAGTTTGGTTATTTTGTCGAGATTTTAAATGCATTTAGATTATTTAATATGTAGATATTATGATGGCCATTGAGTTTTTTTTATTTTGTTCTAGAGAATTGAGGGGCAAAGTTGAAGTTTAAATTTTGAAAAGATCAAAATTTATGAGAATATTAAAGGCTAGTATTTTATAGAGATTAAAGTTTTTGGGCAAAGCAAATGTTTTTAGGTTAAGGTTCATTTATTAGGAAATAGATGTAGGGTTAGTTTGGTCATTGCACTTTGTAAATATTTTAGGGTTATTGAGGTTATTTAGCAATTTGATACTAATATGGTTTTACATTCTATTTAGGAGCATACTTGATGTAAAGAAAAAATACTTTTTTCTATTTTTTTTATATTTTCCAGGACTTAGAAAATATCTTATTTGGATTTTAGTTTTCTTTAGACTTGGGCTTTCCCATTTTTTCAGTGTACCTTGTTACTTAAATAGATTCAATAAACAAAAATGGCGCTCCGTTGGATTTGGCCAAGCTTTGACCTTAATCTCTACGATCGGAAAGAGTCAAAAGGCATTCTTGCTGATCACAACAACATGAATAAATGTTTCACCTCTTGATTCTAATAACTAATTGCGGAGTTGATCATTCTGACCTTTCAATTCATAGATGTAGATCTCGAACCTATGAATGGGGATATTCCCAATACTCACAAAGAAAAAAGGAAGTGACCCCTTACACGAACATCTAGGTACGAACCGACAGAAGTGGGCGGGAGTCGCATGGCCACCAGGGGCAAGGCGGCTCATGCTTGACATTTGAAGGTTGGAGCTGACCGGTACAACTGCATCTTGAGCGGCATGGGATGGGGGACTCCATATGGAGTAGGATTTTGGTTGTTGTTGTGTTCATATAGCTCTTACTCTTTAAAAATGGACAGGCTCTTCATTGGAAGGGAAAAAAATCTCCGTAAAGAAGGAAAGAGTTTGTTATCCAAAGAACCGATGCTGTGTGGAATGGTGCACCAAGCAAAACCCAAGATTTTGTGGTCATGACCAGCTAAAGCTAAAGTTCCATTAAAGAGCATTTCCTAGGGGTAGAACCTCCTCAGGGAATATAAGGTTTTCATGAAGCTGATTTTGAGCCGCCATCCAAACACGAATACCTTCGAGGAAAAGGATTGATTAAGGGATGAGGGAATACCACATGTCGGAAGCCTGCTAGCATTTGTCTTATTTAATTTATATTTGGATGATTTGGATAAAAAACTTTTCGTTGCTTAAGATTGCAAAGGTTGGAATTAGGAGCCTCTGTTGAGTCGTATCATGTTCAACTCATTGCCATGTTTTCTCCAGGGCCTGCGATCTTCCTTTGCCCTTTCTTACTATCATCACAAATCCGTCATCATTCTTTTGTTCATTCCCCCTATTTTCTTTCAGTCTTCTTTATTTATGCATCAATGATAATAGATGCATTCGCCACAGTTCCAACATTACGACAAACTCATGTCAAATATATAACGAATTTGGGTGCTCTAACCAAAACAAATCCTATTTTGGCTATTACCTTCTCTAGAACTATGTTATCATACGCAAGAATCCCTGTCTTTCTTAGTTGTAGATATTTAATGGGTAGAATTGGAAGTTTAGTTTTTTTTAAAATATGGATATAGATTAGCAAGGTTGGATTGGTTAGGATATGGTAGACTTGTTTTCAAGAGATAAAGGAGAGATAGATTTTAGCTTTCTATTTTATTTATTTATTTATTATTCTTTTTAGTTTGTATTTAAAGGGAAGAAGTACATTCTTTGGAGAGTGATTGGAGAATAAATAAAAACTTTGATCTTATGATAAAATATTGGGTGGACTCTCTTGCAGACCTAGAGAGGGCATAATATCTCAAACCTTTATTTTCATTTTTTTTTTATGTTTTTAGTTTATTATTTTTCTCCCTATATCAGTTGGTATCAGAGCAAAGAAATTCTAACCATCGCAATCTACCGAAACGTAATCCTGATATGGATGATCGCATGAGACAAATTTTAAAAAATCTAACCAAAGTCATGAACGATATTCGAAGCGACATTCATAAAATGAATCAGCGGTTGCAATGGTTAGAGAATTGTGTTTATATGTCTATCATTTGAGAGTTATGTCTATGTGTGTGTGTGTGTGTGTGAGAGAGAGAGAGAGAGAGAGAGAGAGAGAGATTTATCTTTATTAAAAAAAAAACCAAATTAAGAGAGATCGCGATTCTTATGGGAGAGAAAGAAATCTAATTTAAAATTCTATAGAGATGGTAGGACACTTTCCCATCTTTAGAACATTGTTTCCATATCTAATTATATATATATAGATATATATATATCATATTTAAGATAAAAAAAAAGCTCAGGGTGCCTATCCCTATCTTTAAAGAAGAGAGGAATGTGGAGAGGACATTTAGAAAGAGAATATGTGTAGAGAAGTTCAAAAAGATAGATTTTCATAATTGGGAGATAAAGAAAGAGAGAGATAAATTGAGAGAGAAAGGAGTACGTGAGAGAAGAGATGGAGATAAATTATTGAAGATATGTCTTGGGTCAACATGTAGGTCTTTCTCTAATTTTAAATCAAGATAACATCTTCATTTATAGAAACTATATCAAAGGAATACCCAATGTCGAGAGAGAAAATACCCATGTAGCGGAGCAAATTTATAGAAATATAGGCTCAGGTGTTTGAAATATGGCCTATCAGGCCCCTTTTATCTCGAGAATTTATTTTTCAATAATGGTACAAAAGTTATATCGTATAGTATATGCGAAATCCCATGTGGTTGACATAAGGCAATACCATATACTAATATCTATTTTGGAACTTTTATAAGATGTTGCCCTGGAGGGAAAACCCAATGCCACTGGAGGGAAAACTCATTGATGTATTTGGATTCTTTGTAAGAATTGTTTTTTTCTATATTATAGATGTACAAAATTATTTAATTTCGAAATATCTTTTATCAAATTGTAGGAATGCTTGGATGACATCCTATTATATGAGCCATTAGTGCACTAATGACAAGTTTAGCTCATTATTTAAGATTCACAGTTTGGTGACAACTTGTTAATCCTAATTGGCTGAATTTAAGGGAATTAAGGCAAGAGTTATACTTAGATCTCAACTCTTATAGATCATGAATATGAGAGTTACAAAAGATAGTTCTCTATAAAAAGAAGTTAACCCCTCAAGTAAGAGAGTGAGAATGATGAATAATTGGTGAAGGTGATTCACTAAGAGGACTCTCAAGGTAGCATGTCACCGGATGGCTTGGTCTATAGGTTTTGATATGGAACCTTAATTCTCTCGTGTGATATAAGGATATAGCCAAGTAAGTTGTTTATTGTTTTTATTTATTTATTTATTGATTTTCATTACTGGGACTAACAATGATATCAGAGCAAAGTTGTAAATTGGCTTTCAAATGCAACTTATTGTATCTTTTTTTAAAAATTTTTTTTGCTATATATCATAAAGATCATTTTTGGCAAGAAACAACTATATCCATTGAAAGAAAAAAACGTTACAATTTTTTTTTTTTTCATGATCAATGGCAATGAATGTTTGCAGAGAAAAGAAACAGTCATCCTTTGAAAGAACAAAAAAAAAAATGCTGTTGAAGAGCCAAAAAAAAAGAGAAAGGAAATATATGAAACTTACTTTTCTCGTTCCTCATCCTACTCACAATTCTTTAGATCTTCGGATTCGGATGTGTTTTCTTTGTAGGTGATCAGAGAGAAAATTATCAACTTGAACCCCATATGATGTTGTTTGTTTGTAATTTGGGTTTTTTTTTTATGAGATCTGAATTTGGAAGAATTATTGATTGAGCTGGATTCACATCGAAGCTTCTTCAATTTACCAGTTGTTGCATATTTTTTCTTGAGCTCTATTCTTGATAGTCCATGTTTTCGCTCAGTGAAATTACAATTATTAATTAGATTTAATTTTTTTTTTTTGGTATGTATTTTTTATCATGATGGATCTCAAACTAGAATTGAAGATAGAAAGACTCAATGTGTTGAATTATAATACGTGGAAAACAAGATTAGCCTTGATCTTAGAACATGAAAACTTAGATCATATTATTTCAATTCTAGTACTTACTAAACCCACTGATGTTAGCAATTGGGCAGGAAGATCAACTTATGCTAATTAGGAAAAAGAAAATAAGAGGTGTAGGAACATAATTTTGAGATAGGAACATAATTTTGAGAAATATCAATGATGAATTATTATTGAGTTTTGATGAATTTAAAAGTGCCAAAGATATTTATGATGAATTGGAGATACAATTTGGGGTGACTTATATGAGTAATTTAAGAGTATTGACTCAAGATTGATATTATTTTAAGATGAAAGAAAATGACTATGTGGTTGAACATATTAGGAAAATGATTTTGCTGAGCAAACAACTTATACGTGAGGGTTATGCTTTGAATGATCAACAACAAGTTTTAACTATATTGAATAGTTTGCCTAATTCTTGGGAATTTGTTGTGCCTACTTTATCTCTAAACCGTACGAATCTTATTTTTCAAAATCTTGTTGTTGAATTGAAATATGAAGGGGATCGTAGATCTTGAAGGAGGGCTGATGCACTTCGCATTGCTCAATCTCAAAACCCTCGATATAGAGAATCCTATAACAAAATAAAACTTTACCAACCTTAGAACAATAATAAAAAGCAAAATGTTGAAAATAAAAATAAGAAGCCTATGCACAATGGACCTAAGGGGGCATGTTTCATTTGTGGGAAGATTAGACACTTTAAATCACAATGCCCAAACAGGGGGGCACCCAAGACACTCAACCAAGGTTGTGACTACTTGTGTGTAGTAGTTGATTGTTTAATAGCTAATGTGTCTATTGATAATTGGTGGACTCTGGGGCCACTAAACACATATCGAGGTTTAGAGAAGGCTTTGTGGAACTTAAATAGCTTAATTTTGGGGAACATGTCATATTTATGAGCAATGATTATAAGTCTGATGTATTAGGCATTAGCACATCCCAAATGAGAACTTCTTGCTCTTTTTTTATACTCTTTATGCTCTTTTCATGTGATGTAACTTACTGTCAGTCAGGAGGCTTGATGTTAAGGGATATGAAATTCATTTCAAGGTGAGAAAGTTTCAATTGGGATTAATAGGAAAGTCATTGTATGGGGGAAAGCTCGAGGGGAATATATTTACTTGATAAAATAAATGAATTCCATCTTCTGCTTACTTGAATGTGTGTGGTGATGAAACTTCTTTTTTGTGGCATGTGTGTTTGGGTCATATTAGTAGAAATAGAATTTCTAGACTTGTTAATGATGGCTTAATCCCTAAAATGATGAATTTAGATTTTAAAAATTGTGAACCATATTTATCTGGTAAAATGAGTAGAAAACCTTCTGATAAAGCAGCTAGATCTTATGATTTATTGTCTATTATACATTCTGATATTTGTGGGTCACTTAATGTAAAAACACATAGGGGTATGGAGTATTTTATTTCATTTATTGATGATTATTTGAGATTCGGTTATATTTATTTGATTAGTAAAAAATCTGATGCACTTGAAATGTTCAAAGAATTTAAAGTAGAAGTTGAAACCAATTAGATAAAAAAATTAAAATCCTTATAACGGACCGAAGAGGGGAATATTGTTCTAATTTGTTTGATATTTTTGTAAAGAAAATGGGATAATACATTATAAGACCATGCCCCACACACCCCAACAAATGGTGTTGCTGAAAGGCGTAACCGAACTCGTATGGAAATGGTGCGATCAATGATGAGTCATGCTAACTTGTCATTAATTTGTTGGGGTGAAGCATTGCATATTGCTATGTATATTTTAAACTAAGTTCTCTCAAAATCCGTAGAGAAAACACCTTATGAGTTATGGAGTGGACGTAAACCTTGATTAGAACATTTAAAATTTTGGGGTTGTAATGCTCATGTACTTATCCTGAGAAATGAGATATCTAAGTTGCAGGGTAAAACCAGAAAATACTCATTCATCGGATACTTTGATACTTCTAAGGGTTATAGGTTTTATAACCATGAGATAAAATCTTTGATTAAATCTGGAGATGCATATTTCTTAGAAGAACATATAAAAAAAAGGCAAACTTTCTCTTATAGATATACATGAATTAAACAATAACAAATGAGTAAATGAAAACATAGAAAAATTTTGAACTTAATGTAGAAGACCTTGATAACTACATAGATAGTGGGAGTGATACATTTGAACTTACTAATGTAGATGATAGTGAACTTAGAAGTTCTAAGAACAGAAGAGTACCATATCATTTAGAACCACATCAGAGTTTTATTTGCATGGATACTTTAGATCAATACTATAGCTTTGCTTGTCAAGATATTCATGAACCTTCCAATTACAAAGAAGCCATCAATTCTGATGAATCTGATTTTTGGAATATTGTTATGAATGAAGAAATAGATTCTATAACTAAAAACTATGTATGGGAGTTGGTAGAATTGCCTATGGGAGAAAACCTATTAGTTATAAATGGATATTAAAAAAAAAACTCAAGGATGATGGTAATATATATAAATATAAAGCACTACTTGCTACTAAAGGGTATAATAAAAAAGAAAGTATAGATTTTGTTGATAATTTTTCTTCAGTAGTAAAATTTCTTTATATTAGACTTTCGATGTCTATTATGGCTAACTTTGATTTAGAATTGTTTCAAATGCATGTCAAAACTACATTTCTCAATGAAAATTTAAATGAAGAGATATACATGTTACAACCTGAAAGATATATTGTTGAAGCCAAAGAAAATAAAGTATGCAAACTAATTAAATCATTATAAAGATTGAAGCAAT
Source organism: Amborella trichopoda (assembly GCF_000471905.2). The sequence goes on from NW_006499827.1 coordinate 3,407,784, forward strand.
CTTCTAGATAATGGTATTTAAAATTTCATGATGCAATAATGAAACTTGGTTTTGTTTCTAATGAAATTGATCATTGTATTTATATTAAGTTTAGTGGGAGTAAGATAGTGATATTGTCTTTATATGTGGATGATATTTTGATTGTTGGACATAGATATGATTAATGAAACAAAATCATGGTTGAAGTATAATTTTGAAATGAAATAGATGAGGGTTGCATCATATGTTTTAAGAATTGAAATTACAATAAATAGATAAAAAAGGATGCTCAGCTTATCTTAAAAGCATTATATTTAGAATCTGTTCATAAGAAGTTTAAAATGGATTTATGCAAGTCGATCTCCACCCTTGTTGATAAAATAGTTAAATTATCCATTGATCTATGTCCTACTAATGATAATGATGATATTGAAATTCATATGCTCAAACAATTAGGTGCATTAATTATGTTGTGTCATATACTAGGCCAGATCTATGTTTTGTTGTTAGACTTGTTAGCAGGTATCAAAGAAACCCCAGAATGATACACTGACAAGCAATAAAAAGGATATTAAGATATATCTAAGGAACAAAGAAATACAAGTTGCACTATCAAGGTTCTTCCATTAAGCCTCAGGGTTGCTCTGATACAGATTGGAGTGGTGACTATGATGATAGTAAATCCACTTCGGGTTTCATTTTCACACTTGGTGGAGATGATGTATCATGGTGCAGTAAAAAACAAGACTGTGTTGCTTTATCAACCATAGAAGTATAATATGTGGCTTGCAGTTTAGGATCACAAGAGGTTGTTTGGTTGAGAAATTTTCTCATGGATTTAAAGTTAGAATGTATTAAAAATAGGACTATAAACATGTTATGTGATAATCAAACAACCATTGTTGTTCTTAATGATTCAAAAATAAACTCTAAATCCAAATACATTCACAGGAGGTACCACCATATTCGAGATGTAGTGGAATATGAAGATTTAACAATTGATTATAAACATTTAAATAAGATGATTGCAGATCCATTGACTAAGGCTTTGAGCCAGGAAATTTTTGAGAAACATATAATAGCTATAGGACTGAGATAAGTCCAAATGGAAATCCAATAATGGTTCATAAAACCTTATTGGTGGGTTTGTGGAAATCCCATGTGAAAAATATGAGGTAATGCCATATACAAGATGTCAAAGAGCCTTCAAGCCAGGTATATGAAAATTTCATATAAAAAGCATGAGGCAATGCCATGTACAAGAAGTTAAAGGGCCTTCAGGCCATGTGAGAGATATTAGAAACATGGCCTATCAGACCCTTTTATCTCGGGAATGTATTTTTCAATAATGGTACAAAAGCCATATTGTATAGTATATGTGAAATCTCATGCGGTTGACATGAGGCAATGACATGTACTAAGATCCATTTTTGAGCTTTTATAGGATGTTGCACTGGAGGGAAAACCACGTGTCATTGGAGGTTATAAGAATTGTTTTTTTCTATATTATAGATGTACAAAATTATTTAATTTCTAAATATCTTTTATCAAATTGTAGGAATGCTTGGATGACATCCTATTGTGTGAGTCATTAGTGCACTAATGACATGTTTAGCTCATTATATAGAATTAACAGTTTGGTGACAACTTGTTAATTCTAATTGGCTGCACTTAAGGGAATTAAGGCATGAATTATACATAGATCTCAACTCCTATAGACCATGAATATGAGAGTCACAAAAGATGGTTATCTGTAAAAGGAGGTTAACCCCTCAAGTAAGAGAGCGAGAATGATGAAAAATTGGTAAAGGTGATTCACTAAGATGACTCTCAAGGTAGCCTGTCACTGGATGACTTGGTCTATAGGTTTTGGTATAGAACCTTATGTCCCTCGTGTGTTTTAAGGACATATCCGAGCAAGTTGTTTATCTTATTTATTTATTTATTTATTTATTTTCATTATTAGGACTAACATTAGGATATCTACGTATTTAGAATTAAATTATATGTTTTAGGCAATAGATGGTTATTGAGCTAGGAAGAATAAGAGCCATGAGCTTAATGAAATTTGCTATTAATAAAATCTGCTATGAGGACTTTTAAGAGTTATAAATTATAAGAGTGTGGATAATGTTGCATGAGGGAACTTTTGATGATTTGAATTTTCTAAAAGCACAAAAGGAAATTTGGTGCGTGAGTGAGAGGGGTGTAAGAGGTGGGGTTAGGGTGTAACCGTTAGACACTTTAGGGAATAGTTTGATATTGAGTTATATATTTTAGGGGATAGAGAGATATATTAAACCACAATTTTCAAAAAACGAAAAAAATATATATCAAACCAAAGAAAGGCGGATTTTGTCAAATGGAGAGAGAAAATACAAAAAAATTCCTTCTAAAACTTCTAATTTTATCTCTATCCCAAGAAAAAAAAGAAGAAGATTATCATAAAAAAATCGGTGTGGATAGAGTCCATGTATTTAAGAAAGATAATTGAATTTGTCTACAATTTAGTAATTTACTTCCTATAATTCATGTGGGTATATTAGTTTTGCTCTAAAATCTCATTCCTACAATTTTGATTATTTGCTGATTACTCTATCCAGACAATTCCTTCCTATAGTTTTGCAAGAATCACAAGAGTATACCATGTAAAGGTATGGTAATGTTAAGAAATTTTTTCTAAAACTTATAAGTTTGAGATTCTACAATATAGTGGATAGATGAAGATTGAGTTATATAATTTTTTGGGATAAGTTAGTGAGGGAAAAGGCCCCTACTTGATTTTAAATTTCGAGTTATAGATTTTAGGTCCTCATATTGTATTTTCCCTCTCATCATCATCATGTTGGTGGTGCTTAATTGACACACTTTGGATGTTTGTGAGCTCTTTCACGTTTAGCAAGGTAAGAGATCATGATGGGGGGACTTTGTGAATGGTCTTGAGAAGATGTTTAATGATATGAGGTACTTAACATTTTTTTTAATTTTTGCCTTATTGCTACGTACAACGCACTAAATCTACTAGTCTTTATTAGTTGTAAAGAGATTAAAGTGGTAGAATTAGAAGTTTAGTCTTTTTTAAAAAAGATGGATATGATGAAGGATTAGCAAAGTTGAGTTAGTTAGGATATTTTAGTTATATTTTACGAGATAAGGGAGATATAAAGTTTGTGTTTTGATTTTTATTTTATTTTATTTATTATTCATTTTATTTTGTATTCAAAGTAAAGTTGTCCATTCGTTAGAGAATAATTGGAGAATAATAAATAGTTTGATCTTGTGATAAGATCTCGGCGTGGACTCCCTTGCAGATCCATGGAGACGGTATAACATCTTAAACCTTTATTTTCATTTCTGGTTTATTATTTTTCTCCTTGCAACAATTGGTATCAGAGTATATAAGTTCTAAGTATCGTAATGCCATCGAAATCTAATCATGATATGGATGATAACATGTGACAAATTTTAGAAAATCTAACCAAAGTCACGAATGATGTTCGAAGCAACATTTGTGAAATGAATCAACAGTTGCAATGGTTGGATAATAATATTATTCAAAAAGAGTGTGCTCACAACCATGAATATCTGACATCAAATTTTGCCGTAGAGATGAATGAGGCCACAACTGACTAGAGGGGTCAATCCTGAATGTAACGATCACATTTGTGATGCAAGAACCACAATCTAATGAGCATTTACATGATATTAATATTCAATTTGACATTCACGAGTTTTATGAGAAACTTGAAAAAAGAAATCATGATTGAGCTTGAGATTCTAGAGTTTTACTTTAATATGAGCATGAAGTATTTGAGGAATTGGTTTATTGAAGAGAAAGTACCGAGGTACATCGTGGGATTACATCACCAATTATTTGATTGGCCTCTGCAGGATATAAGCTCAAGGCCGAGCTTCTGCCAACCCTAGGAAAATGAACCAAACAAAACACAACTTGCTTTTAATTTTTAATTTTTATATTTTTTAGGACTTAAAAAATGCATTATTTGTATTTTTAGTTGTCTTTAAGATTATTCTTACCGTTTTTAGTTGTAGAGATTTAAATGGTAAAATTGAAAGGTTCAATTTTTTAAAAAAGATGGATATGGATAGAGATGATCAAGGTTAGTATATATTAGAATTGTTTTTAAGAGATAAGGGAAAGATGGAGTTTAGTTTTATTTATTTATTTATTATTCCTTTTAGTATGTATTTAAAGGGCAGATGGCCATTGGAGATTGATTGGAGCATAAATAAAAAGTTTGATTTTGTAAGAAGATCTTGTGTTGCACTCCCTTGCAGACTTAGAGAGAGAGAGGGTACATTTTTCTTAAACCTTTATTTTCACTCTTATGTTTTCAGTTTATTATTTTTCTTTCTGCATAAGTTGGTATCAGAGCAAAGAAATTCCAGTTGGAGAATATTGTTATTTGAGAAGATGGTGCTCGCAACCATAAATATCCGACACCAAATTTGACTGTAGAGATGAATCGAGCCCACGACTGACTAGGGTGCTGATCACGATGCAAGAATTATTATATGAGGAGCATCCATATGATCTTGGTATTTAGCTTAATGGTATTCAGCTAAATCTTCTTGAATTTCATAAGGAACTTGAAACACAATTGAGCTCAAGATCCCAGTGCAATGTATTTGATGAATTGGTTTATTGATGAAAAAGTACCGATGTGCATGTTGAGACTACATCACCATTTATTTGATTAGCATAAGAAGGATATAAGCTCGAGGTCGAGGTTCTTTCAACATCGAGAGAATGAAACAAACAAAAAATAATTGTTTATTTTTTATATTTTCTAGGACTTAAAAATATGTTATTTGGATTTTTTAGTTTTATGTAAGTGTTATTCTTATTTTTTTAGTTGTAGGGACATTAAATGAGTAGAATTGGAAGTTTAATTTTTATTTTTTTAAAAATATGAATATGGATAGGGATTAGTAAGTTTGGGTTTGGTTAGGATATGTTAGATTTGTTTTAAGACATAATGAAGAGATATAATTTATTTTAGTTTTATTTGAATCTCTATGCATAATTTTTTGTTTAGAGCTTTGTGTCTATTCAATAACACTCTTACAACCACCTATTTTAAAATTTAAGGGATAATAATAAAGAAGACAAATAGTCTCTTTATAGACTATCCCATTTATTATTCTTTTTAGTTTGTAGATCTTGGGAAAGATCTTAGGGTGGACTCTAGAGGGTATAATATCTTAAACCTTTATTTTCAATTTTATGTTTGTAGATTATTATTTTTATCCAAGTATTGAGAAATTATCACAAATATACCTTAATTTTTGTCCATTTAGAAAAAAAACCTTAAATTTCATAAACCTCGCCCACACCATTTAATTACAAACTAACCCAGTTTATACTAATTACAAACTAGCCCATGTTATACGCTACTCAAAATGTTTCAAACCATTTTCTCCTATTCATATTTATCTATTTCATCTCTCAAATTTTTTTTGATGTTTATCTTTTTTTTCTCTCTCTAATTTTTTTAAATATTTATGTTTTCTTTCTCTCACAAACTCTCTTTCTCTCTCTACTTACTTCATCAACTCAACAAACATGATCTGACTCTCTCTAATTTTCATAGAGGGGACTTTCTTTTTCTCTTTACTTACTTCATCAACTCAACAAACACGATTTGACTCCCTCTTTTTCTCTTTACTTACTTCATCAACTCAACAAACATGATCCGACTCCCTCTAATATTTTCATAGAGGGGATGGGTTGAAGGAAGTTTTTACAAGGGATGGTAACGTACGCACAGGTTGTACAATTATAGGGGATGAGGTTGAAGGGAGCTTTTACAGGGGATGGTAAGGTACACATGGGTTGTTATACAAATCTCATTGGAGAGTACGCATAGGTTGTTGTACAAATCTCATTGGAGAGAGAATGAGAGTTAGAGAGAAAAGAATAGATAAAAAAGAATGAGAGAGAGAAAGATGAGATAAATATTTAAAAAATTAAAGAGAAAAAGAAAATCTCATTGGAGAGAGAAAGAGAGTTAGAGAGAGAAAAAAGAATAGAGAGAGAAAGAATAGATAAATATTAAAAAGAATTAAAGAGAGAAAGAAGAGATAAATATTAAAAAGAATTAGAGAGAAATAAGGGATAAACATAAAAATAATTAGAATAATGTAAGAGATAAATATAAACAAAAAAAATAATTAGAGAGATGAAAGAGATAAATATAAACAGGATGAAAGAGATAAATATAAACCGGATGTAAAAGATAAATATAAACAAAAAATAACATGATGTAAAAGATAAATATAAACAAAATAATTAGAGAGATGAAAGAGATAAATATAAATGAGATGAAAGAGATAAATATAAACAGTAATAAAGAGATAAATATAAACAGTAATAAGGATTTATTATATTTCGAGTGTTGTATAATATGGATTAGTTTTTACAATATTTAAAATACCATATTATATAGTTATAATATTTTAGTTTTTTATTGTGATCCACGGTAATACGTCTACGAAGGTTATTTTGATGTGATTCAAGGTAATTGGTCTATTTTGTTTGAAAAAAGCGACGAGAATTTTTCTTATACACAAAGTGATAAAACTCACTTTATTTTCATAAAACCCAGGGCCTTATGTATATGCATGATTGCACAGCACGCCAAGATTCCTTTCACCACTGTATATTTCCTTAGAATTCTCTCAAAATAGGTAGCTATCTGTCCATATAATAAAAAGGCAAAATCGAGTGAATTTTTAAGTCCATTTGTGAATAAAGACAAGGACAGGTCCTGCGTTTGGTATTTTGTATAAAATTGTGAATGGTCTGCTCTTTTCCTCATAATGCAAACCCAAAAGCAAAGCACCCGAAAAGACGAAGAAACAAACAGTGCGAGTAGCTCTCCTCACAATTCGAACCAGGCTGTCTATCCTCTCTCACCACTCATCAAAACCCTAATTCTCCTTTAGTTTCACTGTAAGTTCTCTTTATTCTATTGCTTCAATTGTATTTCTTTCTGAATAATCTTTTGTTCTTTTCTGATGGTTAAAGAGGAATATCCAAATTCATATCTGTTAATCCATTGATGAATCTTGCAATCAACCCTTGTCTTTACGATTATAGTCTAAATTTAGTCAAAATTATGACTTTACATTTATGTTGATTTTCAGGAATTTTTTTTGAAGAGTTTCTTGGTCTGTTTATGGATTGATTTTCTTTTTGGGGTGATTGGGGACCTTGCTGGTGCGATTTGAGATTTCTTACTGTGATTGGTTTCTAGGGTTTTTGATCTGTGCGCCATGGAGAATGAGAAGGAAGGGAGTGTGGGAGAGAAGGGAGCAGATGAAACCCCAGTTATGGATGATGGTGGATCGAATTCTAGGCCTTCCCAGCCTTCAAGGACCCCATTCACTAGTCTAAGCCAGGTGGATGCGGACTTGGCTCTTGCAAGGACTTTGCAGGAACAGGTTTGGCCTTCAAGTCTCTCTTTATCTTCTTCTTCCTTATTCTGATTTTTGGAGTCAATCATGTTGGGGCTTTACTGGTCAAGGGTTTGTATAATTTGGCAGTGGATGATATAGTTGACTTGTCCTCTTTCATTCCTTTTTCTTCTTTGAAACTGATTGTTCTGGGGCTTTGCTTGTTAAGGTAGGACATGGTGTTTGTGCTTTGTCAGTGGATGATATTGTTCTTTCTCAGTGACTGCAGATTGGTTTTGATTAGGAAATTAAATGTTGAGTCCTAATTCGATAATAATGTCCATCACTTTAATGAACTTAATAGCTTCTTTGCAGTGTCTTCTTTGTATTAACTGCTTCTTTGGGGGCCTGTAGTTTCTATAAAACTGTACATTTACTCAACAGAATGTCGTAATTAGTGTTATAATTTTTGAGTACATGACACAATGTCTCGTCATGATAGCATCGAGATATTGATTTGGGTAAGTCATTGGCATCTCTTCTGTGGTTGGCAATGATTGTAAAATGTGGGCCATTGGTGGGGTGTTCTGCATGTTTTGATAATCTTGTAAAGAATTGGTGTCAACAAGTGTTCTACTTTGTGTGCATTGCTTGCTCTTTATTGGTTTTGTTGTATCACAAGCTTTTACTCTTCAGTGATTTTGTGGTATGACAAGCTTTTACTCTTCAGTGATTTTGTTGTATCACAAGCTTTTACTCTTCAGTGATTTTGTGGTATCACAAGCTTTTACTCTTCAGTAATTTTGTTGTATCACAAGCTTTTACTCTTCAGTGATTTTGTTGTATCACAAGCTTTTACTCTTCAGTAATTTTGTTGTATCACAAGCTTTTATTGGGTATACTTTGTACATTCTGTGATTTATTTTACATGCATTTTGGGAAATACGATATCTTATTGTTTATAGACTTCTAGCAGTTTGAAACTATGATAGAATTATTTGAGGGCCATGTCTAATTGGTATTCAACTTGTAATATCTTTGATTTTATTCGGCCCTTACTTTTTGTACTTTGTAATTGTGAACTTGTAATACCTGTGAAGTGGCTTATGTCTTTCTCTACCGTTGAAGCGATTTATTGTAAAGTCCTGAATTTATTTATGCAGTAACTATGGGAGTTTGGGGAAATATTGGGTATTTTTTAAGTTCTAATTCAGTCCATTCTCTTTGTAGTCTGTAGTTGTAATAACTTTGTAGTTGTCAAACAAGAACATGTTTTATCTTGTGGACTGCTTTTGATTATGAATGCAAATTGTGAATACATGGTATTGCATTCTTGAATGTTAATTTTTCCATGGTTCTTTGAGTACAATTCATTTGTATGTCAAGTTGGCAAGTTCTTTGTGTCTTGTCATATAAGCTCTCAATATTATGTGAAAGAATGACAAGGAATTCTATTATTTACATTTGTTTCCTTAATTTATATACCAGGAGAGGGCATACATGGTGTTGAGAATGAATGGGGAGCTTCATGAGTATGAGAGTTCTGCAAGTGGAAGCTATGATTATGAAGAGGATGGTGATGATCTTGATGAAAATGGTGGCAATGAGAGGGACGATGATGAGGATGCTTTTGATGTCATTGCTCGTGCTGATGCTGCAGATGAGGAAAACGAGATCGACCCCTCTGCCTTTGATAGTGATGAGGCATATGCCAGGGCTCTCCAAGATGTTGAAGAGCGTGAAATGGCCATTCATTTGATGGCGCTCACTGGCATAAATGGTTGTGAGTTCACCACTTGCCATTTTGTATTGAAAGATATATGTGAATACTCATTTCCTGTCTTGTTTTCAATGGAAATTTGTAATTTAGTGTGTTATTGATGGATGGTTGAATTGTTCTTTCTTTGGCATACATTGTGAGATTTGGTTGAATTACAAGCTTCAGTATCAGTTTGATATGCTCCCAAGTAAGAGTAATTTTTTGCGTTCCCAGGGGCAGGGGAAGAAGAGGACCATGAGGAAGAAGAAGATAGCAACTCCCAGGTATCATGTGTTGATCAATATAGCCACTGAAGATATTTTATTTCACTTTTAGATTTTCTTTATACTTAGTTGTACTTGGTTCCTAATCATGCTGTGTTTTCTGATGTTGATAATGAAGTTTTTCTGTTATAGTTTGTTTTATATTCTTTTCCTACCTTTTTTCTATTCTTCAATTACTGATGTTTGCAAGATCTTGGACAATTGTTTTTGTAGATCTTGTGGTTTCAAACTTTTGAGAGTTATAAAGATCTTGTCTACTATTGAATGCATGGGGGGTGCCCTTAGTGTATATGATTTTTGTTGCATTTGAAATTTTTTTTTTATCACTTTCAAAAAAGAGGTGAAACCTGTTTGTTTTTATATCATGGTAAACCATGTCTCGAATTGGCGTTCTCTTTTTATACAAGCATCCATACTTTAGTTCATGATTTGGGTTGTGGATTAGGTCGCCAATATAGGTGGCTTTTCTCAGGGATTGTAGTTCAATATTTTGTAATGGAAGCAACTTAGACACAATTCAAGTGGGAGGCTCTAAAAGGGCAAGAGGAAGGCCCAAAAAGATATGGAAAGAAGTAGTGAGAAAAGATTAAGTGATTTTTGGTCTTACTGAGGGTATGGCTCTTGATAGGGAGAATGGAGTAACATGATTCATATAGCTGACCCCAAATAATTGGGATAAGGCTTGTGTGATGATGATGATGAAGAAGCAAGTTAGACACATTTTATGTCTTGCTGTTGGACATGGATGTCTTAATAGGAAAACTAAAGCATAGATATTTATTTTTTATACTTTTTAGATGAAACTTGAAGTTCATCGAGGAGAAAATCAACAAAGTGTCAAATAACATAAACAGTTAAAGTGCAAGCAAAGAGATGAAGCTTGTTACTGCTTGAATTATAAATGTAGCCCTAACAAAAGATTTCTTGACACTCAACTCCTTTGGCCAGCATTTCGGAGCCTCATTTGCCTTCTATGGGAGAAGGATACATAGCCAAGCTTACATAACTGAAATACCTGTGAAACATGTTGTCCTCTGGGGACAAGCTGATACTTTCCCAACATTCCCTATGGATCAAATTTAGGAAGTCCCTCTCAGCTGTAAGAGGGATCCAAGGAGCTTGCAGGTGAGGTTTGAGTTGAAGGAGGACTGTCTAGCTGACTCCTCCTTTGAGACATAGCACTAGAGGCCAGAAAACACTGACAAGGCTTCCCCTTGGTCATCATGGTGATCTCCCAAAATCGCTGGTCTGATAGCATCTTGCGAAAATCTGTCAAAGTTGAGCTTAATTGAACCTGGTCTGGCCTCTGGGTGCAAGGTTTGTTGTGAAACTTTACTATTATCTCTAACAAAGTCCACCACCTTAAAGCCCACGAAGTCCTGCTCAAGTGTCCAGGCAGTACACGAATATGAAACATCCCTATTAGATGTGATCCGTTGGCCTCTTCTCAGCTTAAGATTATGATTATTGCACTCCCATTCAAATACCCCATAAGATGGCTGGAGAGCTCATCCTCTAGAGAATGTGGCGTTTGGGAGGGAGCAATGCCTAAACCCAATAAAGTAGGAAATCATCCATGGACTTGGGCCTCACCTGTTCTTATATCTAAAGCTTGGAACATGAAAAACTGCACTGCTTGGTGTCACTGTAGAGGAAAGAAGCTATTTTATGGTCTCTGTGGCCTCTTGTTAACGTCATGTAAATCTTTAGAGTTAGAATATTTTGATCCTGAATTGTTAGAATCAGATCAGTTTGGTGATAGGTTATTCTCAACTCCATCTTGCAGCTCCATTTCTTAAATGATGTGGTATATCGCGCTTACTACTGTTATCTGGATGTTATGGCAAGAATGCAACATGAAATTCATGAAGATAGTCTCAGATCCTTTGTAGTCGTTTGGGTCGACGCCATGTGGTGTGTCGCTAGTGGTGTTCATGTCCTACTAACTTGTGAGCATCCTACTTCCATATTAAATATGGTTTGTTTATGTTAATCTTAAGTAAATTACTGCTTAGGTTCAGAGTCCAATGTTTTACGTTTGATACTATGTTGTTGTTATATGTTTGATACTATGTTGTGTTTTCTGCTCAACTTGTGCCGTGCCCCGCATTTAGGTGTCAACTTTAAGTGGCTCTTTATTTTATGCTAATTGTTGATATATTCCTTTATGACTTTTTCTTTGCTTTCCGCATGCATCTTGCAAAACTTATATTTAATATGGGAATCAAGTATATGAGAGCTCAGTACATTTTGCAGTCGCCATTAGGTTTCATAAGTTGGTCGTGTGCCTATCTAGATACCTAGGAAAAGGTAAATAAACTATAAAACATTGGAAGATGGTGAGTTTGTCATTTTACTTAATTCTGTTAGTATTGAAAAATCTAAATTATAAAAGCTGCAAATGATGCAGAATTGGAATGAGTATAAACACTTCCAGAATATCTAATGGGTGGCCTACTATACCATGAGCCCGGTGACTTATGATCAAATTTTGAAATGAGTAAGTGGTGGTTGAAAGAAAGGCAGCTTTGATGACTAAAAGAGGAAAAAAAGGCAGCTTTTGGTAGAACAAAGGCAAAACTGGATGAAGCTTATGCTTGCATGTTGAAATAGTGTAATTATATTTTCCTGGTTCTCTGTTTATTTGACCTACATAGGTTATGAATTTGTGGATCCAACAAGGGATGGAAGTAGAAATTATGTACATTAGGATTTTGGAGGTTTGGGTGTTTTCTATAAATACCTATTTTTGACTTCTTAGACTTCTTATATCCATACTTTCAATATGCTGCCCTTCATTAAATTTTAACTTTTTAATTCAGGATACATGGCAAGAGGTTGATCCAGATGATCTGTCTTATGAGGTAAGATTTGCTACGTTCTCCTTCCACAGTTGTTACATGGAGCCTTTCTTTTTGTTGAACATTTTCATAAAAACCAAGCTTTTACATTTGCAGGAACTGATTGCACTGGGTGAAGTCGTTGGGACAGAAACTAGAGGCCTTTCTGCAGACATGATTGCTTCATTACCTTCTTCAAAATACAAAGCACAGAGCACAGCTGAAGGTGCCATTGAGCAGTAAGTATTGTGTTGTAGTTATGCACCACTGCTACGGATTATAAATTAGCTGACTAAAATTTATGTGGATTTGTTGCAGATGTGTCATATGTCGCGTAGATTATGAGGAGGGTGATGATCTGACTGATCTTTTATGCAAGCACAGATACCATTCTGAGTGCATAAATAACTGGCTTAAGATAAACAAGGTATGGGTTTAGTTTAGAGTTAATGATCTTGGTACAATATTCTATTTTTTTGGTACAAGATCGGCAACAGAAAGTATATATCCGAGGCCGATTTTGTGCAACAATGACCCGGCTTCCTTGATCTTGATCAAGGGAATGAAGAGGAAGGGATATTCAGCCCGAACTCTTGCCACACAAGATACTTGCAGTACACAAGGATGGCCCTCCGATACTTGGAGGTACAGGAGAATGGGAACTCTCATTCTCTACAACAAGTAGAAGGACGAAGGTTTTACTTCATTAATCCAAATATCAACAAATTAACTGTTACAACAATTTTCCCTATATATAAACCAGTTTGCTGGAACTAGAAAATGACCAAAATACTCCTAACAAGGTGTGAAATTGACTAGATTACCCCTGTGCCCTGTTTCCTATACTTGCTTGCAACTTCTTGCACTCAAGTTCCCATGCATGAAGCCAAATTCTTATGCATCGAGACTACACAATTTTTACTTTTGCACCCATGAAAACTTTCACACAATAAATTACTTCTCTACACCAAATTCCCTAGATCTTAACAAATCCCAAAATGACCAACGAACAAAGAGAAAATGACAAACTCATCCTCGGGCTGAAAACAAAGAGATAATGACAAATACATTGCCGTGACAATATAAGATTCTGATAATGACAATCTTGTCTGGGTGACCCAAAAGAACTTGAAAATGACAAATTCATCCTGAGAGCCAAAAACTCCTAGATGCGAGTTGCATCAATTTCACTTGGTTGTGGTTTTGGGGTTTGAGGTTTGAGGCATAAGCTTTGCTCTCTTGTGGCTTAGAATGTGTTGTAGCTTTTGCATTGAGGGTATTCAGTTTTTGCAATTTGGAAGCGGGGTAGTACGCCTCAAGTACTGAATGACTGACATCCACCCAACACCCCCCCCTTTCACCCTCTTTGAATTATGCAATGGTAACTGTATGATTCAAAACCATATATTAAATTAAAATAAATCAAGGGAAATTTAAATTGTGAAATTAAAGTACTTCTAAATCTTCAGAGCTATGCTTTATACATGTTTTACATAATTAATAGAGACTAGAAGAAGTGAATCAAATTGCACAAGATGCAATATAAAAGGTAATTATTGAGAAAAAGAGTAAGGAAAAGAACAAGTCAATTATCAGTTGAGGGATCACATCAAACTGCACAAGGTGCAACATAAGGGACTAAGATTGAGGGGGAGAAAATGAAAAAAAAAAAAAAAATTCTTATTTTCCTCTTTCTTTGTGAGGTGGACATTTTGGCAGAAAAGGGGGTTGGAGAGGGAGCCTTAGTCATACTGATCAGTTGTTCTGTTTTACTTATTCATCTTTTTGTCTTTCCCAATTCATGCATTTCTATTTGTCTGCATTTTTGCATGCAAGTAGATTATGCATTTTCCTCTTGAATGAAATTGTTTATTCTTCAGAAAATAAAGGAAAAACAACAAGAATGTTGGGGATAAAAGTCATGGAGAAATCAAGCACAATACTCCCGAACTCCTCCCAGGAGAGGGAGTGTTCCCTGCACGTTTGCCTTTTTATGCACATAGAGATAGGGGTAATCTGGCTCACTGTGAGTACATCTTTTGGCATCAAGAGAGTTACCTTAAGCTTTTAAAAGTGCAAGCTTCCGTGTTGGTAGCCAAAGAAGATCCTAATAGCCTCATCATGTTCTCATGAGCTGCCTGGGCTATCTTTAATTGATCCATGCGCTCTGGATAGCCTGTGGTTATTCTAGTCCTTGTTTTCAAAATTGAGTTTAGAATATTCTTAGATGGCTCAGTCAGGCAACTCCAATGCCTCACCCATCTCCCCTTTCTTGTGCGACTCCTTAAAAGTCTTCCTCAAGGGCTGAAGAAATCCTGTAAGTTTTTTCAATGGTCGTTATTGTGAAAAACTTTTATTTTTCAATAAAGCAGAAAAAATCCTTCCAGAATATTTTGATTGTCATCTATTTTTCTGTTTTTTAAGATATTTTCTCAAACTCCTTTTTACTTTTATTTTTTCTTATTTTCCTATTTTTTGGCTAATGCCTATTCATACCATGTGAAACAGAAACAACCACTTCTAGTTGTTCCCCTATTACCAATTTTTGAACCTAGCTTAAGAGATGCAATATCATGTTTGATTGATCCTGAACAACTCAGAAATTTTGGCTGATGTTTTCTCATTCATAGGAATCCCATTTTATTTTTAATGCAACAGCCTCATAGTAAAATGAGAACAAAGAATGCATGTTAACAGGAAGGGCATGCGGCACCCAGGGTGCATTTCCCACTCTAAAGTCAAACAGATTGGCCGAGGTGCTGGGCCCTGCCTAGGCGCCGGGCGCTGCATGCTAGGCCGGCTGCCTAGGGGCTGCTTAGCATTTTGTGATAACTTGGTATACCCATTTCTAGCCATTGCTTTTTCCAAGTATTTTCATGGGCCAATGTCCCATAATGATTCTTTGGAGATCTCACATTTAAGGGAAACCTCAAACATAGCTGGCAAATAATGTAGTAATCCCCTCTTCAGCCTTTTGCTTTATTTCTTCTGAACACCACAATTCCAGTCGTCTTAGTTTAGGCCACACTGAGTGTTACCTTTTATCAGGAAAAGATTATAAGTACCCAGAAACTTCCTTTTCCCACTTAAGTATATGTCTGACATTATGTTTGTCTTCTTTTTTTTTTAGTACAACTTGATGATGCATACTGTTCCCATGAAATGGAACTTCAGTTACAGGAAAAAGGGAAATTTATGATAAACTACTTAACATATGCACTTTTGTTTTTTTAAATTTGATTTCAAAAAGCCCATCATAGGATACGGAATCATTGGCTAGAAATTTTCCAATGTTTGGCAAGGAAATATGACGTTGACATTTTTTGTTAATTGTAAACTGAAAATATTATATGCTCCCAAGGGAGCAAAATGGGTGGGAGGGAGGGAGGCGGGGAAATATGGCCTTGACATTTTCTGTCTATTATGAACGGAAAAGATTATAGTGAAAGAGGGAGGGAGGGAGGGAGGGAGGGATGGGAGGGAAGGAGGGCAAGGAAATATCTCTTAGACAGCTTTTGTTTATTATAAGCTGAAAGGATTATAAAGGGAGGGGAGGTAAAGAGGGGGGAAGGGAGGGAGGTAGGGGGAGGGAGAGATGGATGGATGGATGGGAGGGAGGAATGGATGGATGGAGTTTAAGGGAGGGAGGGACATGATATGACACGATTATACTTGTGACCATTTATTGGGTATGATGATATAGATCATAGAATTTTACACATTTTATGAGTGTACTCTAATTACATGTGAATTCGGGTGCTTACTCCATGATTCTCATGGCTGAGTTCCTATGTGTGCCCCTCAAGTGTTACATCCTCTTAAGGAGGTGTACATAGGATCCAATACATGCTTGCATATGCGTGTACCCCTCATTGCTGAGTTCCTATGTGTGCCCCTCAAGTGTTACATCCTCTTAAGGAGGTGTGCATAGGATCCAATACATGCTTACATATGCGTGTTTTTGTATGTTGTTTCAGATTTGGGGTTAAAATGAAGACAAGAAAGGCAAATACGAAAGAGCATGAAAAAAAAAAGAAAGGCAAAAAGAAACCTATTAGGTAAAGGTTGAATCCATGTTAGAATAAGCCAATCTAGAAAATACTAATAATAATGAACATTGTTATTGAGTGGGTTTAATGGATCTTACACAATAGGGTAATGTTGTGAATAAGTGGTTTTTAAGAAAACCCGCTTTGTTTTTTGGGAAGGGGCAAAAGTGGAAAGTTCCCCTTCCTCAGTTTCTAGCATGTGACGATGTATACCCTATGATTGGCTTTCTAAAAGTATGTAGAAAGGGGGTGAAATGTTAAATAGTTGATATTATAGGTGAATCTGATAAATTTTTCCCCAAGTAAAGGGAACATATGATCAAAAGCTCAGAGCTCATCTCAATGAGGCATACTCATACACAATGGTATCATCCACAAGCTGAAAATGGAACTACTTGATTCCAGTTTCAACCCTATTAGGAACTCTTGAAAGAGCTAGCCACTTTTATGGTCTCAATCATTGTAAACAGGAAAACGTCTAGTGGATTATCTTGTTTAAGGTGTCTTAAGTTTGTGACTGTTATTTAACATCTGTCTTCTAGGTCTCCCATCTTCTGATAATAATCTGAGAGACACGTTTTACGAGTCTTGGAGTAAGGAGATTTTCATTTAAGTGGTCATAAGCTTTCTTCCATCTTACATATTATGGTTCTATCATCGTATAGGCCACGTAATGTTTCTCGTGTTTTTGGAGTTTGGCAGTTTGGCAGCAGATAAGCTCCATCAATCCCTGCTTATGAGCAATCCAAGCTCCATCAATCCCTTAACTCATCAGTCGATGAACAATTCAAGCTCCTCCAAGGATCTTTCTCCCTCTCATATGACCCCCTTGACAAATTGCTGCAGTGAGGGGCATCATACAAAGTCCTTCAAATAGTTTGTGTTCTTAGAGACCAGTCAGCCTTCACCTCATTAAGGCATTCACCATCCTCCTGCTATGACATTGTTCATAATCTCCATAAATTTTTCATGAGTAATCACGGAGGAATTGCTAGTGGAGGATTAGTTTTGGGATTGGAGTGCCATGTCACCTGAATGCAAGGTTCCGGCTACTAAGATCAGGAGTCCCTAACTTTTGGCAGTTCTTTAAAACTCAGCCACATGAGTTTGAGTATATATTTCTTCTTTTACTTTTTCAACGGTGGTTTTGGTGCTCTGCTACAAATGTTGTTTTGATCTGATAATATTTCAGGCACACTTACCTCCCTGATGTTCTGATAGTATTTCTCCCAGTTGTAGGAAATTAGAAACTGATTCTTCTTGGCATAACTGGATAGACTATATCATTCTTACAAGTGAATATGTGCCATCACAGGGATGTGTATGGGTCAATTTTCATTAGTAAAATTTCAGATTAATTATGTGTTAGTTATTATTTAAACTCCCTTCTCGTGAGAGAACCTTACTGCTTTGATGTTACCACCTATGCACAAAGGTCCATTCCAGAAGCTTTCAATCTAGTTCTAAGTCACACCAAAGACCCACTTGTTTACAGGATTACATACCTAGGTATTAAGAACTTTAATATCTTTCACTCCCTTCTTTTGTCAAATACAGAGAAACACATAAATACTGTTATCTCGTTTCCTTGTTTCTGTGTAATTAGAAGATGATAAGTTTAGGTAAAGAATCAGATGATGTGTGGGAACCTTGCAAATCTGTAGACTGCCTTCAGAACATCTTACCATTAGTGTTTTACAACTCGGAGGAGTCGACTTGGACTCGCCTTTGGCACTCTGTTGAGGCGAAT
Organism: Amborella trichopoda; assembly: GCF_000471905.2. Next base: position 3,425,864 of record NW_006499827.1, read on the forward strand.
TCTGTGAATAAACTCGGCATGCAATGTAAAGTTATGTATATTTTTACAAAATCACTAATAAATTTTGTATAAATATGTTTATATTTGATGATGATTCATGAGTTTTCTTATTATACGCCCTAGTTTTTCTATTTTTTTCCTTTTTTAGATTTTCTGAATTATTTCAAGCTACAAATCAATTTTTTTCCATGTTCCATTTTGCTATATACTTTTTTCCATCATACATAAATAAATGGTGCACACATGCAATCAATTATATTTTTAATGAATTTATTTTATTTTTGGATTTTTTTGTACTTCTTTTTGCCCCTTTTTTTTTTTTTGGCAATTTTTGAGCCCTTTCTGGGGTGATTCCTAAGCGCGAGCCGAGTTTTTGCACATTGCTTTCCATTGATCAGATTTATGCAACTGCATCCAAATAATGATGGCATTGGGAGTCTCAATACTGCTCTAGATCTTTAAGTTTCATACTCAATTTTTCTTCCTTCCCTACCAAGCATTAGGTAAGAGTTTACACCTTTTCATACCCTGTTGGGCCATGATTGGTGGCCTTTATGCACTCATTTGATACTTCTTTTTCTGTAGTTCAATAGACTGGACTGTGTTCCTGATAGATTCAATATATTGCATTTTGGGATCTGGGTCTTCTAATGATTCGTAATGGAACTGGTGCTTTTAACCATTGAGATTATGTATTATTCACAGAGGTTTTACTTTTAGATTATGTATTACTCGCAGAGGTCTTACTTTTGTGGAGTGCCATGTTTCTTCTTGCTCTTTTCATGATAAATCACTCAAAAAATTCAGTGAGTAGTAGTCTTCATGCTTTCTGGTCTTCTAGATTTTGTGGTCTGCTTTTGCAGGTATGTCCTCTTTGTAGTACCGAAGTTTCTACTTCAGCTGTTCAGCAAGAATGACACTCAAAAGAATTATACTAGAAGGCAAGGTGGTGATATGAGATGGCCTTTTCCCATTGAAACCATTTGGACCATCCATGCCAAACTATTTGGGTTTCTGCTGTTTTATAGATGTGCCTAAAATTACGACACAGCAGGGCCATTTGGTGAGCTGTTTTATCATCAGACTGGTTATAGTTCAGTTTGCTGTATTTTTTTTTATTTAGAAATGCTTTATTTTCTTCCATTGTTACCTATACCAATGGATTAGGGAATCTCTGTTCTGCATGTTCAAGGTACAATTTTTTCAGTCCATCCATGGAATCTAAACTGTACAAGTAGAAACTGTTGGGCATTGGAATGAACCTCCCTCAGTGGGCAAATGCGGTAGTAACTAGGGTGTGAGTTCTGGATATTTTGTTATCTTCATTCATTAAATTATGTTGAATTATCTGCTCCAAGTGCTGGTCAAATATCACTATTGTATGTGTCATAATGTTCAACTGAAGCGTAGAGAGAGAGAGTACAGGAAAGCTATAGGATGATACCAATCAGGCTTCTAGAGAGAGAGAGAGAGAGATGAGTCCAGGACAGTTACACGACGATAGCAACGAGGTCATGAATAGCGCAGTTTCAATCAAAGGCGACCGATTTTTGAAGTCTACACGAGGTGACCCGTTATCGCCATCCCTATAGCAAAATGGCCTGGTGACCAGGGTTGCCTTTCGAAAAAACCAGTTTGAATTGGCTGAGTGAAACAAAAAAAAAAAAATAGAACCCAAACTAGAAAATAAATAAAAAAGAAGGGGGGTAGGGGGGTAGCTTCTCTGTTAGAAACCAGCTTATCAGAGAACTGGCGACTTGGTCTCGATATTTAACAAGAATGGGATTTGCTAGACTGATTCTTGGTCCAGATTGATTGGTTCTCCAGATCACCGTTCTCTTAACCCCTACCTTTTTACTCAGAGTTGTGGAAAGTTTCACTGTGATGCTACACCTGGTTATACGTGCAGGCCTCATTTCTGGTTTCAATATCTAGGTAAGTGATTGGGCGTGTTTTCAAATATCAAAATGCTGCAAGTGTATCACACGAAGGTAGTTCTAGAGCCCCTTGATTGGGCAGAATGTTACACCCCCATAGGAGTATGAGGTCTATTTCCTCTCTCGGGCGAATCCCCACGTAAAAATAATGTTAGGACTCCAAATTTTTTGAATGTAACCTCTTTAGCCTATAGATTAATCTTAATAAAAGAATTTGATAGTTGCGCCCTCTATGCACTTGAAAAAGATTATGTTTCAAGATCAGAAAGAGACCCAATTTCTGGAGGGTGATATTTAATTGAATTTCAGATAGTTGTCGGTTAGAAAACTCAAAATTTAAATTTTTTGTTTTGAGAATAATCATTTTAGTGATTCTTAAGTAATTCCTAAAATTTCAAAGTGGAATAATCTTTCTAATTTTTTTTTTTTTCATCCAAACCCTCAAGTAAAAAAGTTAATTTTTTGATGAAAATAGCTCTCTTTAATTATGCCAGATCGATTGGCTCCTGGGCTCTATTAAAGCTAGTCTGGCATACTATTTGTCGGATTGGGTTCAATTTTTTATAATGAAGTCAATTTGACACACATTGTGCTTGATCAGCTTCATAGTTATAATGAAGACGATCTGGCAGACATCTATACTAGATAGGCTTCAATGGGGAAAAAATTATGCTTTAAAGAGGAATATTTTTGTCAAAAGAATAATTTTTTCAATTAGGTGGTGGATGAATAGAAAAGAGTTTGGTGTTTGTGATGTGGTATCATGGCACCCCTAGAAAGTTGATTCAAAGAGGTATCTATACTTTTATAAAAAAAAAAAATTTAAGTGTATTTAAATTGGGAGCTCGAACCCCTTTTTATAGTATAGGATGCCTCTTGGAGGTGGCCTTTGATGTGAACAGTAATGACTATTCACTAAGCCATGTGAATGTTGGAACCTAACAGGCAGTATCCGACGACCATCAACCACTAGAACTGTCATCCAATGATTGTATTTGCTAAAACCAATGCACCAGATGACTAGCTATTACAACGGCTAGTTTATCGCCTTTAGCCACGAGCCCCACCCGTGAAAAAGTGTGCCTCAAGCACACTTGGGCCATGCGTCACATGCTTTGCACATGCACACTTCACTCTCTCCTGCGTTTCATGAACATAGGCATACGAGTATTTCCATATAAAATTCACTCTTGCGTGACTCTATTTTTTAATGTGAGATTAAAATCTACTACTTTTTTTCTTTATTTATTAAATTATTAAAACATTAGGAATAATCATATAATTTGAAATACTACGTAGTATATTTCAAATAAAAATACTAATGTTTTTTCCAATATTTCAAAATAATATGAAAAACATAAGCGACTGTATATTTTTTGCATATCCTGAAGGTATTTTTTTAGTTAAACCTTTACTTAGAATATATACTACAAAGTCCATGAAGTTCTATAGTAGCATATAGCTTTGAATATGTTTCTTATCCAATAGACCAGTGGTGTAACTAAAAAATAATATTCATCTCTGAAGTCTTTAGTTGTCAACACAATTGGGCCTCATCTATCACTGTTGTGCTTCAGAGTCGAGTCCCATCCAATAGAAAGCACACTCACTTCCACACTTATATAGGTGTGTCTATTAAGAATACCACTGTAAACCTTTCATTGGTGGGTCCTCGAGTTGCAAACAATGCTTGCAGATAGACCAAATGTTTACGTCGAGTCTCTGCGGATGGAGCTTCACTGCTAACCCTCTTCCCCGTGGTTTATCCATTCATTCTCTCTATTTGTCGTCTCCCTTTCAGGTGACCCGGCAGCATGCAACTCACTCATTTGGATAAATAGGTCGGGTTGGGAATGCCGAACTGTAGACATGAGGGTGCATCCTTAGTGGGAACGTACACCCATGTGGACCACACTCTTTTTATTACTTGAGTTATGTTACTTCATGAGAGGGAGGTAGGGAGAGGTTACATCTCTTCATGACGGGGTTATCCTCCTATGAATGGCATGCACCATGCATTCTAATGGTACCTATTCACGAGGAGGTTACTCCAATATGAATGAGAGGGCACTTTCTCTCACTACAAAAGTGGGAAGGGTGGAGGTCTCTACGCACTACACATGAGAAAAGGTGTGAGAGCTCATATTGAGAGAGAGAATGTACAATCACTTTCCCATTTCAGTGTTAAGGAGAGACCCGGCCCTATGAGAGAAAGACTTGCGTGTGAGAGAGTCGAGCTTAGATTGCTCCTCATATCACATTTGTGAAAGTATTCGTGAGTTTCCATCTCATTCGAGATTTGTGGTGTGGAATCAATTTTGGAAGCTCCAGTAGTTGTCGAACTTGCCTATAAGAGTTGATCATCCCTCTCCAAATTTGTTCATTGAAACTCTCTAGCGAGAACTTAGGTATTATACTCAGTTTCCCTTGATTATTTTGCTTCCGCTTGAGCCATTGGACCGTTTTTTTCAACATTGGTATCGGAGCAATCGTGGAACCGGGTTCCTGATTATGGGCGCATTATCGTTCTCGCTATACTTTTGAATACTTGGCTATGGTTAGCCTATGATGTTGCAAAGTGTACATGATGGTTATATTAAGACTATGGGCAGGTGCACTATATATCATTATGTATCGACTATATAGTCATGCAGGCCTTACACATTGAGGAGTTGCCAACCTTATGTATGGGCTATGCAAGTTGGTGCCTCTTACTTAGGTCATGAGCGATAATATTTATTTGCGTCACTTGGTAAGCCATGCATGATAGGCCAAACTCATTTTTTTTAGTGTTTTAAGTCTGCATATAAGGATTTTTTTAATGGGTGTGTATCTAGGAAGGTGCACCGCTTGCTAATTGTGAGGTATTTGATATGCTATATCTAAAAAAGAAACTAGGTACTGATTACAAGCAAGAGCTAAATATGACACTTAAAAATTTAATATCAAGGCTTTTTAGGGTCAAGTTTTTTTAAGTAACTAGATAATTAACAAGTGTAAAAATGATAATCTATGTGCAATCATCGATCACACGAACTATCATACATCCATATTAATAGGTGCAATTTTTTTGTTTTGACCTTAGAATGACTTCTAAAATCGTAATCACAGATCTCACTAAAGGTGAAAAGTTGAGTAGAAGTAATTTTCCTATATGGCATAGAAAAATACAATACCTCCTAAATGAACAAGGTACTCTTGAGCACTTAACTACTATAAACAAGGTACACTAGAGGAACTCCTCCGCGAATATGAGGCATGGGATAATGCTGATTGTAACACTCGCTTTACTTCACTAATTATTATGGTTTTAGTTTTATGTCTAGTTAGAGACAGTTGCTTTATAAGGTTTATATTTAATTATGCTATATTTACATTTTATGATGGTTTTCAGTATTATGATCGGATTATCAATGATTTGTTTGTTTTGGATAATGACGATGTTAATGTTTCACTTCCTTCTTTTCACATGACATCTTCATCGTTTCCCATATCTTCCACCTCTTATAACACACTCAACTTCATGATGTGGCATACTAGGCTTGCCCATACATGAAAAGATAAGATGATCCAATTAGCCAAAGAAGAATTGTTGTATTTATCCAAAATAGACCTACCTATCTATGAACTATGTATACTTGAAAAATCAATTGGAAAACCCTTTCTTAAAGCAAAGAGAACAACTAGTCTTCTATATATAATACATTTCGACATTTGTGGTCCGGCTAATGAGATGACATGTGATGATTCTAGTTATTTTATCACATTTATCGATGACGAATTTCGCTATAAGTATGTATACTTATTGTCACATAATCGCAAGCAATAGATTGCTTTAGCTGTTTTATGCTAGATGTTGAAAATTAGTTGGACAAAAGAATTAATGTTTTTCATATTGATGGAAGGTGAGAATAGCTATCTGATCAATTTAAGAAGCTTTTTTAAGATAATGGAATCCGTAGACAATAAACAATGTCCTACACTTAGGAACAAAATGGTGTTGCAGAAAGAAGGAATTATACTTTGTTAGACATAGTGAGGTCTATGATAGCTCACGCCAACTTTCCAATATCATTTTCGGGAGATGCACTCCATACTGAAATGTATGTGTCAAGCAAAGTGCCATCAAAATCCACTCCCAACATGAGCTATAGATAGGTCGAAAGTTAGATCTTTCTCATTTATATTTTTGGAGGTTACCTGTACATGTTCACATCCCTTCTCAGTTGACAAGAAAACTGGATTGGCGGTTTGTCGAGTGTATTTTTGCCAGATATTCTACGCACTCGAAGGGATATGTGTTATATCAAGAACATGATGATGGCAGAATGAAGAAAATAGAATCTCGTGATGTAAATTTTATAGAAACAAAATTCTGTAATAGGAAGCGGTCTCTTATGTCTAAAGAACTCTATGACGAGCCTGAATCTTAAACAGATATTGGCGGTTCCTCTACCTGAGGGTAATAGTAGGATTTTCCCATGATTGTCAATAATAATGAGAGTGAGCAACCTGTTGAGAATGAGGAAATGACCCAGATTGAGTCACCAACCATGCTAGAGGCACGTATTGAGAGAGACTCACAGGTTGAATTCAACGTAGAAAAGGTCCTTATACAAACTTCGAAGTACATGGTCTAACATACGTTTCACTTGATGTTAATGAGCCTAGCTCATTTCAATAGGCTTGAATTCTCTTGCTATGGATTAATGAATGTCTACTATAAAATACTAGTTCAGTTCCATGGAGCAGAATCAAGTATGGGAACTTGTAGATCTGCCTCTAAAAGAAGATCAATTGGAAACAAGTGAGTCTTGAAAATTAAGAGGAATGCAGATGGAGATATAGATAAGTATAAAGCCTGTTTAGTGGCTACAAGGTTCATTCAAATTGAGGGTGTGGACTATGATGAGACATTCTCCCCGGTCGTGATAATGACATTGATTTGCCTAATCTTAACAATCGTCGCATATATGGATCTGAATCTCTTCTAAATGGATGTGAAGACGCATTTTCTGAATGGTGACTTGATGAAGGAGATCTATATAGAGCAACCTAAAGGATTTGTAGCCCCTAACCTTGAGCACAAAGTGTGCAAGCTCAAGAAATCCATATATTGTCTCAAATAGTCATCAATACATTGGTATATCAAATTCCATTGGGCTATAATGACATATAGTTTGAAATGCTTCAAGAAAACCATTATGTATACATTAAGAAGTATAAGAAAAGCATCCAGATAGTGTCTTTATATGCTAACGATATTTTATTAGTTGAGAATGACTTGAAGCAACTTGTTGCCATAAAAGAGTGATTATTCTCCAAATCATAGTTAACAAGTAGGGGACTATCAATAAATCGACTCACCATAAAATCAGAAACAAATCGTTTTTATTTTAAAAAGTCGAATGAAAAAATTAGGTAAAAAATACATATGGACAAAAATACTTCATGTAAAGATATTACAAATATATCGGACTAAGCTCAAAAAATCGAAGTAAAAAATCGGATAAGTTTAACATCACACCAACTTAACTACATACAAACAAAAAATACACGAATTTTTTCTCATTAAATATTTTAACTATGGTATGGTGACCCTCCTTCAATAACTGTGATTCAAAGCACAATTTTATGCCAAACCATTGATTTCTTAAGGTTGATAGGTCACCCAAAACATCACTATATGTAATGATGAGATGTGAACCGTATGATTACTAAAGGCACCAAGTGACAAACCAAACCCCTTCTAACAAAAAAAAATGTATTTTAAATATTTTCATTTTAAAATATGCTCGCTATAAATCTGCTCTAAAGACACCAAGTGTCAATTCAATCTTACCTTTCTCTCTCTAAAATATGTTTTTGATAAACCTACTCTCACTCTGTCTCTAACTTTCTCATGGTATAGCATCCATCCCTTCTCCTCTCTCTCTCTTTCAACTCTCTCTAACTCTTTCTCTCTCTTGTGGCATAAAAATCCGCCTATCTCAGACTCAACAGTTTGCTTCTTTAATTTGTTTTTATAAAGAAAATGAGAGAAAAAGAACTTGGGTACTCTGTTTTTAGATAGACAAAAGGAAGATGGTCTGAACTTTTCCTCTCTAATTTGCCAGGACAAGAAGAACAAAATCCTAAGTTCATTATATATCAAAGTTTATGCTCAACCTTAGCTTCTAACCCAGAAGAATCTCTTCATTTTGAGGCGCCTACAACCACAAAAAATAGCAGCAATCAGTCACAGAGTTGGTGGCAAAAAAATCTCTTCACAACAGGATTAGGTTTGGGGATTGGGTGAGAGAGAGAAACAATAGGCAAAGACACAAAATCTTCGAGAAAATAAAGGATTAGGTTTGGGGATTGACCCCTAATATGTTTTTTTTTTTTGTAAGGCTTTTGTAATAATTGGGTAATGTCTTTAAGCCTTAATGTATATTGGATTTTTTGGTAGAATTTTGTCAAGCCAAAATTTGGGGACTTTTGATTGAATAGCTTTTATGCATTTTTATTCAATTTGTGAGGTGAAATTATCATGAGCTGACATCTTTCAAGTTTAAAATTAGAAACAAATAATAAGCTTCTATTTTAGGATTTTTTTGAATACAAATAATATGTTTTTTTAGAAAGTATGAAAATAGCAGTACACATAACAAGAAAAAAAAATCTTTCCAAAAAATTTTTATAGGTAAAAAAGGGATACATTTTGTTGGTTCTCATTAAATCGTTTTCGTTAAAGAAGTGTTTTATATGGTTATAGGAAAAATACGTGTTTTTTTGCTGAAGTTTTCAAAACAATGCAGTTTTAAACATTTTTATTTAAAATGCCGATTTTTTGAATAAATCACGTTTTAAACAGTGATTTGCTAACTACGGTCCAAATTGGAGATGAAGGACATGGGTGATGCGAGTTACATACTCAATGTTAAGATACATCGTGATGGCTCTCAAAGATTTCTTGCTATGCCACAAGAAACATATATCTAACAGATTTTTGAGTGATTCCATATACAAGACCCAAAACCCATATATACTCCAGTTGAGAAAGGGCATACTATTAGTCTCAAGATGTGTTCACAAGTCGAAGCTGAAAGGAACTAAATGTCCCGTGTTCCATATGCAAGTATGGTTGGTAGTTCAATGTGCATGATGCTCTACACATGTCCAAATACTGGTTATGCAGTGGGTCTCGTTAGCCAGTACCAGAGTAATCTAGGATAAGGTCATTGGCAAACAGGGAAAATAATTTTTCTAAACCTTCAGCGAGCCTCGAGTTAGATGCTACGTTTTCAAGGAATCGATTTGCAGTTCCAATGATATAATGATGCTGATTGGGAAGCAAACCTAAATGAGCGTAAATTGACTTTAGGTTATGTCTTCATTCTAGGAGGATGTGCACTCTCATGGTGTAGTAAGAAACAGTCGTATGTGCTCTCTCCACTATGGAGTCTGATTACATTGTTTACAATGGAGCAGTACAAGAAGCCGTATGGTTGATAAAATTCCTAAGAAACTTGGGTGTTGTTACAACTGATAATGAATTTATCACTGTATTTTGTGATAATACAACAAAACTTATTTTTGCAAAATACCCCAAGTAACATGAAAAAACACATTGATATTAGATATCACTATGTTCAAAACATTATTGTACATGGGCAGGTGGTATTAACTCATAGTACTACAGCTGAAATAGTGGTAGATCCCTTGACTAAGGTAATTGTTAGGGTCGCTTATCAGACTCATGTAAGAACTATAGGCCTCAAGACCCTATGAGTTTTCATCACACTGTGGGATCTTGATATCCTGTTATAATAGAATATAGATGTAATTTTGTATTGTGATGGATTGTTTGTGCACTTTAATTCACACACAACAAATATTACAATTTAATTCATTGGCAGGTTAAAGCTCACTACTTGCACAAGCTACCCTCACTATCTGAGATATTGGAGGATGATATATACATATAGTGTGTTTATTGCCTCGACCAAGGGTTTGAGATGAGATTCTATAAGGGAATTAACATGATATATTCAAATTGACGTCCCTAAAATCATGTAGCCTATAAGTAGCCAGGGATGAACATCATGGATGTTCAGGTTGACACATTAATGTGATTGTGGGGTACTAAGTGACAACTGATTGCATGGCTGTAAAAAGATTATAACCTACATGATGTGGATTTCGATGCACATTTGATGTGATCCACCATGACGTGTGATTCATACCACGCATGCTATATTAGTGACCAAAACATCTACTTGTGTGGAAAAAGATGATCCATGTTTATGTTTACCATTGTGTGATGCTAATAAGTAGGTGACCCATGATGTCTTCATAGATCTTAAACTACATTAGGAAACTTTGTTTCGATCATTCACTTCTGTATGTACTCCTTAGGGTCAAATATGAGACTCGTTTGAGACGTTGCTGAGCCAATGGTCAGGTCAGAGTAGAAAAATGTATGTTGTAAGGGAAGTTCATTTGATGTCACACTTTGTTTTGGTACCACAAGAAAACAATATGCATTGTGTGCATATTTAAAGTAAACGTGTAAGAATATGGTAAGTAATCTTCTAGAGCTGGGCTTATGAGGTAGTAATTGAAAACTTAGTCCGGTGTGGTCAAATTGGGTCTAGGGCAAGTGGAGTAGTTTTTTTTAAAGATATTGAATAGATGAGATGTTTCATGACAGCTGGTTGGAAACTTGATATGGTTCTCTCAAACAGAATGTTCCCTCCAATAGGTCGCACATTACATTTTCCCTTTGCATGAAAGAATACTCACAATGCAATAATAAACAACAACTCTTATTTGAGCATAACATGTAACCCCTCCTACAAACAAGACGAGTGAGAGATGTAGACATTAGGGTGTGTCCCTGTTGTGAGGGCATACCCATGTGGACCACACTTCCTTTATGGTTTACGTTACTATATGAAGGGAGGTGGAGAGAGATTGCACCTCTTCATGAGAGGGTTACCCTCCCATGAATAACATGCACTATGCAATCTAGTGGTGTCCATTCATGATGAGGTTACTTCTACATGAATGATGAGGTTACTCCCACATGAATAAGGAGGTTTTTCTCTCACTATAAAAAAGGGAGGCCAACCAATTTTTGTAATGTTAATTCAAGCGTTGTGGAACTCAAAATAGTTTTTTCTTCAAAGTACTTTTATGGTGATTCTAAACTGAATATCAAAATAAAAAATAAAAAAAATCCTCCTTGTCTTTGGAGAAAGTATAAATTGTGTGCCAGTACATTTAGGTATATTATACAGAAATTTTGTGTACATTCACAGTATATCACAGAGAAATTTATGCGCGTCCCCTTAAATATCTATTTTTATAAAAATGGAATTGTATACAATGAGACAATTTATATTTAATTCAAGGAGGCCACAAGTAGTTATAATCATCAAATGTGAAATTTGATAGTTTGTGTGTGTCACAAACTTCGAAAAAATTTCTTTTGAAGTTTGAACTTAGTCAATGGAATAAATGTAGTCATTCAATTTCAAATCCAATGGTCAAGATTAATTATGACCACCTTGTACTAAAAGTAATGGTCTCATTGTATGCTTTTCCTATAAAAATCTCTAAATTTGTTAATATTATACATTCATAAACATATTTTCTTCTTTTTCCAGTTTTTTCTAAAATGCTACATGGTCCTATGTGATAAGGAACTTCATGACTTTCGACCACTTCGGACTGTCAACTTCTAAAGTCTTTAGCTTTAATATCCAAAATCATGGAAAGTTTTTTTATAGATTACGGTCAGAGTTGTCACTTCAAACATTGAGGGTCTTTAGTGGAAATATTTTGAAAAACACAAAAAAATAAAAATGGGTATACATGTAAAAATAAAAAAGTTCAAAAATTATATTAACAATTAGTTATGGAGACATGAGTGTCAATCATCATGTATTAGAGCATCAATCATCATGTATTAGAGCAGTGCCATACATACAAATGCAATTTATTCTTGGGAAAATTATAAACTTTCTATACAACTTACCCCAATTTAATTTTTTTTCTCATTTTTTTTCCCAAAATACACTTTCTATGTAAATACCCACCAACCAAAAAATAAAATAAATAAATTCCTAAACTACCCTCCCTTACTTTTACCTTACCCATGCTTCTCTCTCCTCTATCCCATTAAAATAGGGCTTTAATACTACGGTCCGGCAGTGGAATACTTTGGAGTTACAGGGCTCACGCACTGTGTAAGTACAGACCGGCAGTAAATATTTTGAGTCCCGAGGCTCCAGTAGTTGTAAAAGAGGGTCCGACGGTAGAACATTTGGATTCATTGGGCTCCAGCAGTTGTAAAGGGCGGTCCGACAGTACACAGTTTTGATTCTAAAATGTGATGGTGGGCTCTGGCAACCTCAAATCTAACCAAATTGATTTTTGTCCAAAATGATGGTGGGCTCTGGCAACCTCAAATCTAACCCAATTAATTTTGTTGTACGGAATGGACATTTCTGTCTATAAATAAATAATTTTTTTGTCTTGGGGTATTTTGTAATTTTTGCTATTTTCGTTTATGAGAAAGAGGTCATTGCTATGATACCACCTGTCCTAGAAAGTCCCCCAAGCACCACTTATTAGAGTATAGACGGAGATCGAATGAAGAAGCAACGGTTCCCAACTGTTCCTTATTCACATCGGACGGTTACAGGAATGGAAATATACTGTAGAAAACCAAATAGTATTCCGTTTTAATGAAAAAAAATAGTCCACCCTATCCTGCCGTGCGTGCTCGACACGTGGTGAAGTCAATTTATGAGGGCCTCATTCTATACACGTAACCTGTACGTTTCTGGCATCATCCACCGTCCATTCTTATCAACAAACGGTCGTCATGAGCTGTTATTCCGCCGATGAATGTGGAACACGAAGTCAGATTATATTTTCACCCGTTAATTTCTAAATCAAACGTTGATGATTTTGTATGCAGTACGCCAATTATACGCATGACCTGTGCAATATAAATTCTCATATACTGATCCCGGAAAGTGCGTTACCCGCGTGGCACCCACGCTCCTCCAATCAGATTCAATTCCACTGGTCTCCTCAGAACTCAGTTTTCCATTCTCTCTCTCCCTCTCTCTCTACAGTTTTGAGAGAGAAAGAGATACAGAGGGGAGAGAGAGGGGCTTTTAAAATCCCTAGATTGAGAAATGGATACAAAATCCTTGAAAATCCTTTAGAAGTTCATGCAATTGTCCATTTTCTATGTCAGTCAGAGAGAGAGAGGCAGATGATCTTAAAATCTTTGAGAATTTGAAGGTTGGACGTTGATGAAGTGGGGGGAGCGAAGTGATCGCGTATGGAGCAATGGAATTCTGAGAGTTTGCGCGAGTCTAGTACTGCTACTGTTCATCCACCCCATCTCCTCCCTGATTTCCATGGAAGCTCTGAACTCATGGAACACTTGCCCTCTGAAACTAGGTTGGCTCATTTATCTCTCCTCAAAAATTTCCCCTTTCTTCTGCTGATTGTGCCTTTTTTTTTTTTTTGGACTTTTCTTTATTTCTTTTTGTCCCAAACATTAATTGCATAGAAGTTGTTTTGCTTGCTTAGTTACGATGGAATCTCTATTGTTTGTGAGTAGTCTTTGGAGGGAACATGCTAGTGGTTGGTTGAGTGATTGTAGGTAGTACCAGTACTTATTAGTTTGTCATTAGTTTCCTTGTTGGAGAAAGAGGATTTGAACTTTGAATTTTGTGGAGGAGATCCTCCTCCTAAAGGGGGTTTTCCTATTGAATATAAAATTTTGCACGTTTTCTGTTATCATATCATTTGGTATCAGAGCTTGATCCAGGTATGGGGGAAGGCAAGAGACAAGTGTTTTCTCAAATCTTGAATCCGATGTGAAGCAACTCTGTGAAGATTTTAACAGACAATCTCATGTCTTGGAAGACATCCATCGTCTGATCTCGGCTGCATATTTGAAGTACAATAAGCTTTCTGCATCAGGGAACATGGCGAGTGATGACCAATCTGCATCTTCTGTGGGACATGGTCAGAGTCGAGCCGTTTGAGGGTGCTCCTTTCAAGCCCGGATCACCAAGAACAATTTTCCAAGGTTTGATGGTGACGACCCAACGAATTGGGTGTGTCAAGTAGGCATTCTTTGCTTTAAATCAAACTGAGAAATCCCAAAAGCCCTCTCTAGCATCCTTTTAGAGAAAGAGGCTAACCTGTGGTTCCAGTGGATGGAGAGAATAAGGGTCAAATGATCCTGTTTGAGTTTGTAGAAGCCTTATGCACACGTTTTGGATCAAGTGCGTGAGAAGACTTCACAGAGCACTCACCAAACTTCACCAGACAATTACAGTATAGAAATCATCAAACACAATTTGAGTTGTTGGCTAATCGAACAACAAGCGGTTCAGACCCTGTGTTTATAAGTTGCTTTGTAAGCAGTTTGAAGGACGAGATACCCCATGATGTTCTAATGTTCAGGGATACACTAACCAAGCTACTGTGTTAGAGAGACTTCAGGAAGTTAAACTCCTGGCACAATGATGTCAATTTGTCACTCACATTTAGAGCCCTCTAATAGGGATGCTCCCTCAGCCAAAGGAGTCAATTCTCCCTGTTAAACTCACTCTGGCCCAAATGAAGGAGTGTAATACGCTATGTTATTTTTGAGAGCGTAAAGCGTAAAACATTATGTTCTGAGCCATTAGTGTAAAATGCAACAGACTTTCCTCCTAGAATGCCATGACCAGGAGGATTTGGAGGTCTAAGAGCAAGAAAGGAATCATGAGCAAGGGTCTGAATTGGATAAACAACAGGTGTAGTTGCTGGCTGGTTTTTCGTCTCCCAAAACCACGCGTGTCAAGGGACTTGTCAGGCATCAACTAGTTAACAGTTTTGATTAACTCTAGGATCATGCAATTTTATGGACTTGAGATTAGCCAATCAGCCGGTGAGCCTTTCGAGGTGATGTGGCTGATGGCAAAGAGCTATCATGTAAAGGAAAATGTGCAAATTTGGCAATCCTAACGCAAAGCTATAAATTTAAAACTGATGCCTTTCTCCTACCATTATAGGGCTTTCCCTTAGTTTTTGGGGCACAATGGTTGTTCAAATTAGGACCAATTTTGTGGGATTTTGCAAAATTGAGCTTGGGGACACAATACACATTGAAGGGTGTTGATGTGGGGAGCCCATAAGGGTGGGTAGCCAACACAAGGAACAATCATTGCGTAAGGGTGATGTGCGGAATAAGTCCAACTTTATCAGTTAGAGGGGACAAGACAACCTAGTTTTGAGTCTCTCTACTTGAACAAATTGTTGGAGGAACATGAGGATATTTTTGTAGAAGCACACAGTATTCCACCTCAACAGTCTCACAGTTATCAGATTTTGTTGCTAAATGAAAGCGGTCCGCCAAATGTAAGCTTGTATTGCTATCCACAACTCTAGAAAAATGAGATTGAGAAGATTGTGAGGGAGATGCTGAACATGGGAGTCATCTGGACTTGTACAAGTCCATATTCTTCTCGAATTTTATAAGTCAAGAAGAAAGATGGAAGTTGGCATGTCTCAAGTGTTAGCTTTTTGCTGAAATGTGTTTCAAAACGTCTCATTTCTTAAAATTCTTAGCTGGTCCATTTTTATAGGATGGACCTTGGACCACCACTTTTTACCTCCTTTTTTTTATATTTTCACGCGTACATCATTAATAAATCATTAATGCTGCTTACCTCATACTTGCATCACCCACCTCTTCCCTCTCCTTGTGGTTGCCACGTACCTGGCAACTTGGCATCTCTCTCTCACCACGTGCTTCTCTTGCACCCTCTCATCTTACCACTTATCAAGTGTGTTAGAAGATGTTCTCGATGGATGTTTTATTGTAGTATATCGATTGGATGATAAATTTTGTAGTAAGAGAGAGAAGTCTGTTTCCAATTGATGTTTGTAGTATCATATCGATTGGAAAGACATTAATATTTATTTTTTAGATTGCGATTTTGTACGGGTCTCATGAGTGTACAATTCAGGGACTCAAGAACTGTATTCTGATATGACTGTATCCTGGGAATGTACTCATTGGGACCCATTTACACCTTAAAATTTTACCGAGATGGGGGCGGTTAACACTTCAAAGAAAACGAGCTCTTCTCATGCCTTCAGATCCCGGACATATGCTGTCACTCTGTATATTCCCAAACATAACCTCTGAAACCTGCTTTGATTCCTACGGGAGTCTGACTGGTAATAGGAGTGTGTTTCTATTCCCAGATAAATCCTCCGAAACTTGCTCCGATTCCTACCGGAGTCTGATTGGTACTAGGAGTGTTTTGGTATTATTCTTTTGACACTATCCTAGATAAGAGGAAGTGTTGTCGAACTACCGGGAATAGGATGACAGTGAAAACTGTATAAAACCAACAATTTAGAGGTTATACAGAGTGACAGTATATATTTGGGATCTGGAGGCATGAGAGGAGCTCGCTTTCTTCGAAGTGTTAAACATCCCTGTCTCGGTAAAATTTCGAGGTGCAAATGGGTCCCCAGCAAGTAACATTTCCAAGATACAGTCAGATCGAAATACAATTTTTGAGTCCCTGAGTTGCATACTCATGCATAGTCTAAAAAATATTAATATGCCTTTCCAATCGGTATGATACTACAAACATCAATTGAAAACAGACTTCTTTCTCTTATTACAAAATTTATCATCCAATTGGTATACTACAATAAAACATCGACTGGAAACATCTTCTCTCTTGCTAAAAATTTCTTCGAATCAGTAAAATGGCGGTAGTTTAACATCAATTGGGACATAGAAGCACAAATATATCTCACACAGTAAAATAAAAGACTTATGTAACAATTATTGTTACTTGAAAAGTGTGAGAACAGAGCTTCAACACATTTTCTTTCTCTCTCCAAATTTCTGTTATTAAGGTTAACATGAAGCATGCCAAAAACATTTCACAAGAGAGAGAGTAGAGACCTCACTAGTTTCTTTCTCTTACTTGAGAGAGAGAGAGAGTAAACCCTTCTATTTTTTGTACCTATCTCACTCTCTCTCATACAAAAGCCTTTTATATGGGGTAAACATTATTTTAATAATACACTTGATAAGTGGCAAGATGAGAGAGTATAAGAGAAGCACGTGGTGAGAGAGAGATGCCAAGTTGCTAGGTACGTGGCAACCATAAGGAGAGGGAAGAGGTCGGTGATGCAAGCATGAGGTAAGTACCATTAACGGTTCATTAATTGCATAGGAGTGAAAGTGAAAAAGATAGGAGATTAAAAGTGGTAGTTCAAAGGTCCATCCTATAAAAATTGATCAGTTAAGAATTTTAATTTGAGTTGTTTTGAAACACATTTCAGTAAAAAGCTAACATCGACTATCGGGCACTCAATTGCATCACTATTAAGGATGAATTTCCAATTCCAATCATTGATGAGTTGCTTGATGAACTTCATGGAGCTGTGTTCTTCTCCAAATTGGACTTGCAATCTGGCTATCATCATGATGCAGCACAGAGTGTGGATGGACAAGATTGAGGAGAAAATAGGTTTCCAAATTCAATAGATTCAATAAAAATGAAGCTCAAGAGGCTTCAATGGAGAAACATCTCTCTACAATGATAAAGTCAGCAAAACTACTCACTAAATTCTTTACAAAGTTTTAAATAGCCACTCTTCTAAACCCTAAATTATAATAAAACACCAAACTACCCCTATTAATTAATAAATTCAAAACAATTCTCAAAAACTCCACACTGCCCCTAAACAATAATATAAATTCCAGAAATGCCCTTGTGAACAGTAACTGAATAAATTCCTGTAAACAATAACTCATGAATAATAAAAAACAAATAACAAATAAAAAAGAAATTAAGTGTTGAAGATGCTCTCAACATGACATCAACAGGACTCGATCAATCCCCTGCTGGTTAGAAGAAGAACTCAACCTTGAGTTATGGTCAATATATTAACAGGTGGAACTACCTTACTAAATTCTATCTCTGAAATCCATGAATGCTTCAAATTTATCTTTCCAATGCACAAGATATTTTGCATGTGATTCATGCCTCTTGGTAATAGTCCTAACGTCAGGTACAAAATCAATCACCTCAGCCTCGAATTTTTTGGCAATTGGTCCTGTCAGTCAATCTTCATCTCTTCGTCGTTCACACCAGGATAATCATATAGGTCGGCAATGTTTAATATTGGCAAAATATCATAACTTGCCAAAAGCTCCACTTTGTACGCATTCTCTCCTAACCTATTTAGAACATGACAAGGCCCAATGCGCCAAAACTTCATTTTATGGGACTGCCCTGAGGAAATCTCTCCTTCCAAAGGTAGAACATAACTAAATCAACTTATCATAAATTAAAAAACATTTAAATCACCATCATTAAATTCTTTTCGGTGCCTGTGTCGATCACCAATCTCTTTGTAACATGTTGTGTTCCTCTTAAGTTTTTCTGTTACCTCCTACTGGCTATCTCAAATATGTTTCAGCTAAGCCTTTGCATCATTGCTAATCGCTCCATCCCAGGCAAATTCACTGGATCTAATACCTTCCTTGGATTCCTACCATAAACTACTTCAAAAGGTGATTGCTTTGTGGTACTATTTCTGGTACTGTTATTTTCAAACTCAGCTTAAGAGAAGAACAAACCCCACTATTCTGGTCGTCCTCCTGTCAAATAATGCGAACTTTGTGGTATGGTGAAGAATAGCATTAAAGCAGTAACTGAAGTACTAGTACAATGGATGAATTGGACAGCAGAGAATGTGACTTGGGAAGTGTGTCATAGGTTCCATGAAAAGTTTCCCAATTTGCAATATTGAGGGCAAGTTTGTTTTAGGGGGGTGTATTGTTACAAACCGTTATTGCATATTAGTTGTTTTGCTATTTAGTTGGGAGGGAATCTCTATTAGTTGTCATTAGTCTTCGGATCGAGCAAATTTGTCAGTTGGTTGAGTGATTGTAGTAGTAGTCCTTGTTAGTTGTCATTAGTTTCCTTGTTGGAGAAAAAGGATTTGAACTTTGAACTTTGTGGAGGACGTTCCTCCTTTCAAAAGGGAGTTTTCTATCAAATAATTAAATTTTACCTTTGGATTTTCTGTTATCCCTTCACTTTTATTATTCCCTTTTGTCCTTTTCTTCTTTTTTTGTAAATTTTTACATTGGGCCAACAGTGAATATTCTGATTTAGATATTTGTTTTACTTACTTAGTTAATCAATTGGTGCGAACGTAATGGCTTGTTCACAAGTTTGGAACTGTTGATTTAGTTCATTTCTTGAGGATTGAACTAGTTTTATACCAGGATTTTTCTTAGAATTTGCATATGTTATTTAGTGTGGCCAGCGTGCACCTTTGCCTTTCCAAACAACTGTTGCCTTTTGGAACTTTTCTTGGGTTAAAGGTGTGTATATTCACATATAGTTAGAGCCTTCTACCTGTAATTATGCTGGTCGTTTCATTTCAGTCAACTTCATAAAATAAATTTTTACAAACAAAAGAAAAAAAGGAGCAAAAAAGTTAATGGAGATGTCTTATAAGCCATGCATCACCTAATTGAGGTTTATTATTCTCAACACAAGAATTATTTTACCGGGTATTGATGATGCTTGCAAAGTTTCCTTTAGGTATAACAAGAGGGCAGAATCAGATGTTAAGGACTCAATTACTGCAAGGAAAGTTCAAAAGGCAGACCGTGAAAAACTGAGAAGGGATCGATTGAATGAGCAGTTTCTTGAGTTGGGAAGTGCACTAGGTCAGATACTTTAGACCCTTAATGTTGAGTAATTTATCAGAATTCATCTCTGATGCTTATCCTGAATACCCATGTTGATAGCTATAACACACATGCAAAAACTGTAAAACACATTACCTTGGTATACATGTATAGATGTGCTTTTCTGTGTACATGCTGTTGCTGTTGTAAATATGTTATATGGATGGGTTCACATTGCGATCATTTTTAGTTTAGCATTTACATATTTCTTATTTGTTGTCAACTGTCGGCCTATGTCATTGGTTTTAGCTTCTGTTGTAGAAATTATTACATTTCAATGCTTGAACTTATTTAAATCTTGTCAGACAATGTAACTTAAAATGGAAGAATGAGACTTTTTCGATTTGATTACAATGGCGAAATTGTTCTTGTATTCTTGACAAGAAATCCTGAAGATAAAAGTGACACTTTGCTAGATGGAGATTGAATTAGCTTAGGCTGATATCAACGTTCAAAAACCCAGCCAAGTTGACTCAGACTCGGCACCTTGCCAAGCAGAGTACTAGGTTATATAAAAAAACCATAGAAAAATTCATGGAATTTACTAAATCAATGTATAAATATTTTATATATCATTTTGATGGTTTTGATGATGATCTTTGTATTTTTCTTATCATTTTCTAATTTTTTCTAAATTCCATCTTTTATATATATATATTTTCTTCTTTTATGTCCTTCTAATGTTGTTTGCAGTTTAGTTGGCTTTTTTACCATTTTCTCTTTATTTTAACAAAGTTTTTGCATTTTTTATTTTATTTTCTTAACCCTTTTTGAACTGTACACTACTCAGGCCAGTCCATTCTGACTCGCCTGAGTAACTCGGCTAGGGGGTATGGCCAGAGTCCCAAGTTCGAGTTAAGTTTTTGAAACTGTTAGAGTTTTGATAGAAAATTTGTTTGAATTTTTTATTAATGTTAAATTTCTTTAACTTAGTTGAGATATCATGAAGCAATTCATGGAAGATTGTTTTCCATCTCCTGTTGTTTTATGATTTTTCATCTATAATCTTTCTTTGAAATAAAATTTTGCACCCCATGGCAACTCCAACATCTGAATTCCCATTAATTTTTTTCTAATATTGTTAGTAGGTGTCCTAGTTGAAATTCTGGAGTTTAGATTGAATCATTTGAGGGAATTTGTTTATTTAGAAATCTCAAATCATTAATTTTTTTTTTTGATAAAAGTTAACATAAATCTCAAATCATTTTAATTTCTGCATTTCATTGTATACAGAGCCCCTCTAAAGAATAGGTAGAACTGAAAACTTTCAAAACTTGGTGCTATCAAAAGGAAAGGTGTGAATGATCTCTTGTGTGGGCTGACCTATCTAAGTTGAATCTAAGTCTTGATTTTGCAATATATCTTTCCAAATTAGAAATATTGACATTGTTCATGTTATTTTCGTGGGCTAGTTGAATAAGCACATGTACCTTGGGCTAGAACTTTCACAAGGAACTAGGAAAGAGGTAATATAGATTAGTGAGGGATATTAATGGTGGTCCATAATACTTGAAAGCTGTCAAACAAGTGATTGGTCTCAATCAGAAGAAAAGGTGATTTCATTGGTCCCCATGGCCCTTGGAGTGGTAGCCAGCACCTTCTGTGCTTCAGGTAGGTGGTGCTTTGTGAAGGAGCTAGTGATGGTGAAAGTTCATTGGGTCATGTGGGCATATGCAGGATGTTGAATCAGTTTCACTTTGGCTTCAGGTTGAATCTTGCAGACCTGGAGAGGGTTAAAAAAACATGACTTCCGTTAAGGGGTGTCATGAGAGGGCTCAAAAAACCCATGTTTATGTCGGGTTTAGGGGTGAGTTATGAGGAAGGTTGGTCGTGGGTTTGGGGAACTGTTATGGGTGGAGCTGTGCAAGTGTGTATCCTTAGGTGGCAGGGTGGGAGTTGGGTACTACAAACAGCAGAGTCACAGACAAGAAATTTATTAGTTGTTCTTTAGGGGTTTTAGGTTTTAAATTGCAGGGTATATGAATAAGGTTGATTCAGGGTTGTGTTGGTTCCACATGTGAAAGTGGGAGAACCTAGGTGTTCGAAGTGATGAAAAATGTGAGTTTGGTGCTATCTGACATAAGGGTGATTGAAACTGAGGCAGCAGCGGTTTGAGATCCAGAATTGACTATTGCCAATCAAAAGGAAAAAAAAAATCAAAGGATTGTCTATTGCCAAAAAAGGAAAGCAAAGACAATGGAGGGTGACCATGTCACACTGCACATTACATGGACACTGATACGAGTAGCATTGTCCAACATGCATCAAAAGTATCTAATACTCTGGCCCAAAAAATAGATATGACACAACACATACATAAATGTAACAGTTTAAACAAAATAATGTACTTTTTCATCAAGGTTTATGAAAATGGTTGACCTATGAAAAAAGGGGAAAGGGGTGGTTAGGGGTATTCTAACCCCCTAAACAGAAAAAACTCAATCCCCTAAAAAACAATCAAAATTGATTATTTATGCAATTTTTTTCTAATCAAGAAAATTTTGTAAAGCATGAAGAATCATCATAAAGCCTACCCTATCTTGTTGAAATCATTTGTAGATGAAGGTGCTAGGGTTGATGAAGATTCTAATGATAAATGAAGATAATTAAATTGCTGATTTGAAGAATCAAATATCTCCTCTTATTTTCTTTTTTATTGCATCTTTTCTTTTATATTTCATCATTTTGTATTAGTCTTATTAGTGACTTGGAGTTTGTGCATGATGATTGTATGAACTATGAAGTATGAACAATGCCACTATGGAGTATAGACACTAATAAACTATGGATTTGTTTATGTTTTTCACTATTCCAGCTATTCAAAGAATCAAAATTTTCAATGATTTGAAGTTTTGAACATGTGTCAACATTCATACGTATATATTTGCAAAAAAAAGTTAGTTAGAAAACATATGAATGTGAAAAAAAAAATAATTGACACAAATATCTGCATAAATACATGTTTGGACAGCATATATGCGCATATTTTTTGAAAATCTGTCACCTCAGCGCACTTGAGGTTCTGGGCAGCCACCTAGGTGCTGGACGCTCTGGGCCAGGTCAGGCAACTAGAGGTCAGGCAACTAGGGGCCACCTAGCGTTTCTTGGAACCTTGCCTATATTTTTTGAGAAAAGTTGACTAGAATTGTATTACTGAGTAATAAAATGTACTCAAAATGGGACCCTCGTAGAGGGCACCCTATATATCTCCAAAGGGTACAAAAAAAGGTACAAAAGCAAAATTACAACTCCGAGGAGGGATGTTGGAGATCTTCAAAAAATGGAACCTTGGTTTTTATACATAAATAATCAAATGTTCCTACCATTTCACTAGCTTGCTTTTGGCGAGGTGGTAGAATATAAGACACCTCTCAAAGTATCTTGAGATCAAGTCCTTCTATGGATGCTTTTTATTTTTTAGGGAAAGTCTCATTATCCAAAGTGTCAATAATTGTTGACACTTAAGACCAGCCCTAGGCTGGCATGTTGCAGTAACGCTGCTTGCTGATGGCTTCCTTGGGAGATCACATGAATGTACCTAAAGATGTTGGATTTAGATGTAATATAATTCAAAATATGAGAAGCACTTGTGGGAAAAGAAATGTATGGCATTCAACATGGTGAAGAACAGCAGACAAAGTTGGGAAATAGCAGTAAAGAGTATTCTTATAATTTATGTAAAATCCTTTTGGGATTTATGATAGCTTAATAATCCAGGCTGTTCTGGAGTCAATTTTTTTTTTGGGTCACGTTGTTTAGTTTCTGTATGTTTCTATGATTGTGTTTCTCAGGGTTCTGAAAACATACTCATTTGTGTAACTCAATGTGAGACGTTCAAACTTTGGAGTTCCTTCCTGAGAGTGAGGTCTCGAAGATTTGTGATGTGATTCTTGTGTTTGGCAAAAGCTTATCAATTAATCGGATGTTTACCTTGCATTTATTGCCACATATTTCTAAATTTCAGTTTCATTTATTGTCCTTATGAACGTGGTAATTGACAAGTATGAGATCCCTGAATTGCAGATCCAGATCGTCCCAAGAATGACAAGGCAACTATTCTTGCCGATACCATCCAAATGTTGAAGGATTTGACTTCTCAAGTAAACAAGTTCAAATCTGAATATCACTCACTCTCAGAAGAATCGCATGAGGTAAAACTTCTCATCCAGTTGTCTTCTTCAAATACATCACATGCCGTTCTTATCATTCTTCCCTTCCCTTCTTGTTTTCTGTCATGTAGCTTTTACAGGAGAAGAATGAGCTCAGAGAAGAGAAAGCAACACTGAAGTCTGATATCGAAAGTCTTCAGTTTCAGTACCAACAAAGAGTCAGAGTGATATTCCCTTGGGCCAGCATGGACCCATCAATGGTTATGGGAGCTCCATCGCCCTTTCCATATCCAATGCCAGTTCCCATTCCTCCAGGTCACCACATTCCTTTGCACCCTTCGCTTCAACCATTTCCATTCTTTGGGAATCAGAATCCAGAATCCATTCCAAACCCGTATTTAGCTTTCCCACCATATCCAGCTCCTGCTAATTCGCATGTTGAGCGCCCATCTGCTCAATATGGTACACCCCCACTGTCACACCCGAGCACAACGCGGTTCAGCCAGCAAGAGCCCAGATCCAAATTATCGAATTCTCAGCAAGGAAGCAATGCAAATAGGAGCCAGGATTCAAATGAGATTGGAACAGAGTTGGAGCTCAAGACTCCTGGAAGTGATCCAAATCCGGTTGGTATAAGTTGTTGCTCAACTAGTTCAGTTAAAATCTATGTTCAAAATTGATCGAGTTGATGGTTGGAGTATCAAAAAGAAGAAAAAAGCAAAAAAAAGAAGGAAAAATATCCTTATGCATGGAGCTTTTTCATGGTTTTGTGGGAAAATCTAAAATAAGAAAAAAAAAAAAAAAAAATTTGGAAAGAAGAGAATAAGAAAAAAGATATTAAACACTATTTCAATGTATTTTGCATTACTGGAAAATGATCTTAGTACATTCTGGTGCACATAAACGAAGTACTCTATTAGTGAAATCAGAAATAGTGAACAAGTCAGCAGAAAATTTTGGGAATCTTCTTTCAAGTTCCCTAACTCTGAATAGACTTGAGCTGGAAGGACTTAACTTACACATGGGTGAAAAGCGCAGAGCTTGTGTTTTATAGAAGAAAATATTTTGGTTTTGTTGAACTGACTGGTATATTTTGATGTAGGAGATGTCTGAAGAGAGGGAAAAAAGTAAACAGGGCTTGTCACAATGTGTTATTGAAAAGAGTTGTTCTAGTAAGTGTTCCTCTCATGGTTTGCAAGGCAGCACCTCAAACAGCCTAGGTGAAGGGTCAGTCTCCGATGATTGAAGACCCTCAATGTTAAGGTGTTATTGCAAAGAGAAGCTTGATGTTCCTTAGTTGCCATGTTTCCTGTATATAAATATAACAACATCAACATTTGGATGAAGCTTGAGTTCAAATGGCCCTGCATTGTCCTTATTGTTGACACGAATTACACATTGCGAGAGAAATCTGAGAATGCTATGCCTTTTGGCATGCTGTCACAGTGGTAGGGATATTGGAGCTGTGGACCTACTTACCATTCCTTGGTGTTGGTTGCTTTGGCTATGTTTAGGAAAAGGTTTGGGGGTTACAATTATCTATAATCCATCATCATCAACAGGCGGTGAAGATGAATCAATTCCCTGCTGTCATAATGGTAGAACTTTAAGTGCCACAAAGGATCATCTCTACTCACCAAATTTATTTTGGTCAAATTCTGAAGGCCATAAAAGAATGAGATGAGGGTATGTACCAATTATACATTTTGAATGGCACCAATCAATCCACTCTGGAATCTAAAATTGGAGAAAATATGGGTAGACAAACTCAAACATGAGAGAGAGAGAGAGAGGGGTAGGTAGTTATGTGGCTCTGATTTCGTCTTACAGCGGGAAAAGAGAGAGAGAGAGAGATAGAGAGAGAGAGAGAGAGAGAAATATATCCAATGTGACTCTGATTAAGTCTTAAAGACTCGGGCATTCAATTTGAATTCTCAATAAATACCATGAGAGGTACAGACTACAGAATTGACTCATAAGTTCACAAATTCGCCGTAATGTCTCGTGTGGAGCCTGCCAGATTTACGATTCCATAACACTAGACATAAAAATATTCATATTTACAATGCACGTGCGTGCACACGTGTGCATGTGTATGAGAAAGAGAGAAGAGAGAGAGTATTTGGTATAAGGGTCTGGGCCCAATCAGCATGGCGTTAAAAGACTGGGCCCAGGGCTTGAGGGCCAGGCCAAGCTCAATCTGGCCCTTATTATTATTTTCATATATTTTTGCATTGCTTTCTTTTAATTTTACATGGCCCGGCTCACGGCTAGGGCCTAAGGCCGAGCCTATGGTGGCCCTCAAGGGAATAGGGCCAGGCAAGGGCCAAGGCTGGCCCGGCCTATTGCCAGCCCTAATCTAGTATCTATTGAAACTCCATAACCAAAAAATAAAATAAGAAAGAAAAGCTAGGCTCTTCCAAATCATGCATTTTTGCCTAATAACTATTGAACAATGATTTCATGCAAAGGTTGTATCATAATATAATGCAACCACATTAAAAACCCATTTTAGAGATATTTTTTTGACGCAATTTTTTAAGATGTATACTATTTTCATTATAAAGAATAATCACAAATAAGAAAATTTAGAAAACAACATCCTAAAAAACATTTTTCTAGCCCAATTAATATAAGCCGTCCATTTTAGTGATAAGTTTAGATATAGACCTCAAAAAGATTTTTTTATTTTCAAATTTTTTATATAGTGTTATCATCATTAGATTAACAATGCAGACAACAAAAAAAAGTGATTTTGAATTTGTCAGGGCCTAGATATTGAAATTCACCGAATGGACGGTCGAGACTTATTGTTGGAAGGTACTAATTTTTACCATATCTAGGATGGAAATTGAATTTTTTTTTTTCTCATAAGATTGATTGAGGATGAAGAGAATATGTGTGCAAAATTTGAAGTCATACAAATGCCAAAAACATGGTTTTCTAAAAATGTGGTTACATTATAGTATAATACAACCGTTGCACGAAATCATTGCTAAGTATCAGGTAAAACATCAACTTCCTCACATTAAATTATAGTATCTTGCACATAAGCTTTAAGATGAAGAGGCTCCTACAAATACACAAGGCCAGCACAAATATGTATCTAAGGTTTCTCCATCTTATCATTTACAAGTGAGAGTGCCTCTAATTCTTTCTCAGCAACCCCAACACGAGGCGTCCCGCATCCCTTCCCTGGCTCCTGAGACAACCTGTGCCTCACATAACCATAGAAAGTGCAACCCACAAGGGTCACCGCACATCCGAACACGTTCATTGCTGAAATTGGGTTTCGAAATACGAGCCATGAAACCATGATAGCCACTGCAACCTGCATTATTCAGAAAGAAAATCAAAGAGAAAAGATGAAAGTTAAAAAGAGAAGAAAAACAGATCAGACGCAATAATGACAGTAGGAAAAAGACGCAATAATGGCCAGTAGCAAAAAAAAAAGATTGTGAAAAGATGATAAAAATGAAAAAGAGAAGAAACAAATAGATCCAATAATACGTTCATCTACAATAAGATAGAACGGAAAATATCAATTAAAATGGTACAACTACCTTGCAAAATAATTAAGGTGGTCAAATTGTCGCATTTAACATTAAAAGTGATGCTTTTTAAATTTCATTGCACTCATTTGCCTCCAAAAATATTGTAAAAATACTAAATTCCCCCTATTTACGATTGGGACCTAAAAAAATAGTGTGAACATTTGGTATTTATCCTCACTTAAGTGACCCAAATAAAATGACAAAAATACCCTTAATTAATTCAAGGTTAACAACATGGAACTAGGCTTACAAATTGGGAAAAGTGAATGCCATGTTGATAACCCCAACTAACCAAAGGTTTTATCATCATTTGGTAGATCACCGTTGCTAACCTTAAACAACCATGGGTATTTTCATCTTGGGCCACTTAAGTGGGGCTAAGTTACCAAAATGGCCATGCTAGTTCATGGTTCTCAATGCTAAACAAGGGCAATTTGATCTTTTTTAATCAGGTTTTTTTTAGGAAATACATGAGTGAAATGACATTTAGAAAGTAACAATCCTAATGTTAAATAGATGTTTGACCACTAAAATGATTTTATAAGTGGTTTGACCATTTGATCAATAATTTCCCAAGATAGAACATGTTGGAATCATGAAATATTATATCATCATATTAGTGGGTCTAATGTTTTTCTTTCATTTAAAATGTTAATTTATATAAAGCAAATACAACATGAATGTTGAAAAGGTCAAGTTTATTACCTTCAAGTTGCCAGCAACATTGAAGGTCACTGCAGTGGTGGAGTGGATGACGTAGAAAATCGAGAAGTTTAAACAAAAGGCGAAGATGCCCGAACTAAATATTATCAGGAGTGAGAAAACAAGAGATTCTTGTGTTTGTAGCCAAGTAATAATGGGGGCACCTTCGAGTAACAATGCTGGCACTGCCAATATCATGGTTGCAAATGGGGCCATATAGTATACCGTGTTTATGCTGCAAGCACAAACAAAAAGAGGGCCTCATCATCTGTCAGAATCATCCATCGCTTCAATTGATAGCCATTTCAGTTCTGATTTTGTTCCAAATATTCACATGAGAGCCATTTCCAATCAAACAACAAGATTCAAAGTATATTTCCTTTATGTGTATCATGGTAAATTCTGAGGGTAAAGACCAAATGATGTTCCAGATATGACTGCTTTTAAGTGAACTACTCAGAAAAAACTAAAATATTTTCAAAGCAAACCAACAACACAGAACAACATATCAAAATTTATAAATCAAAGAAATTAATAGAAACAAGCTAATATTGAAGAGCATTTGGAATTCAAAACTCCATAAATGACAACTCCAAGTGAGGAGGCATGAAAATCTAACAATTTTCTTTTGAACTTCATAAGATCATCAAATCTTCCATGAATTATTGTAATTGTCCCATAAGTAAAGAGAGCAAAAATTAGCACCCTTCATATAGGTTCTTATAGTTCTCAATCTTTCTAGTGGAAATTATGAATGACCTCTCATCCATCAATTTTGAACATCTATCAGTTTCACACCATGTGCCACATTATAAAAATTATTTATAATGTATATTACCCATTGGTAGTCATGTCCTCATAGACATTGCCTTATTTATATTAGGTTATTTTGTACTTGATATTGTATTAGGACATTTGTCTCTGGCCCCACCTCGCATATAAGTTGTAAGGCTTCATGGTCTCACTTAATGAGAATCATTCATGTTTTTATGATTTAACATAGCATAAGCCAAAGACGAAAATTAAGTCTGAACCAGGCTTCATAGCAACAAGCAACAGGGAAGAGCTTTTCTTAAACACCATACTTGTAATTTAGATGTGTAGCTAGTAAAAAGTGGAATCAGTGG
Organism: Amborella trichopoda; assembly: GCF_000471905.2. Next base: position 3,455,096 of record NW_006499827.1, read on the forward strand.
ATAACATTTACATGTGTTGCAATTTGCAGGGAGAATTTGTGGGATTATTCTCACCCCTTTTAGGACTCTTGGGTGACAATTTAATTCTTTCCATGGCTTCCTACAAACTTGAACAAACAGCTAGATAGGGGGCACTACCAATTTCTGGAGAAAGTCTCCAACTAAAATGGAAGTAACAACTTGCGCATTGGAAAATTCCAAGTATACTGGCCCTCTGAGGTGAAATGAGATTGGAAAAATTGCAAGTATACTGGCCCTCTGAGGGGATTTTATATAAGAAGCTGGATCGTTACTATGGGTTTTCCTAAGCCTATAATCATTGAAGATGACGTGATATTGTAAGATGGCTTTGGAAAGAAACTTCATGCACATGTTACTAAAAACAAAAGCAAACGAAAACTTTCTTATGCATAAAGCTGAGGGGAGTCAATAGGATATTGACATGCTAAAATGTGCATCATATTCTTACAAACACAAAATTTATTGAAGATAGCCGTGTAGATCTAACAAATATGGAGAATTTGCATTTGTGGGACTTCTTGTTGTCAAAAGTTGAATGAAGTCACCTATATGCTATTTCCTACACAAATCCAAGCTGTCATTGAACCAATAAAAATAATGCACTACTAAAGAAATTTTACTTCACATAAATATAGATGTATGCATATTTATGCACCTTATATCTACTAATCTATCTATCTAAACACACATCCACAAGCATAATGGAAGCCTTTATGTCCAGCTCTTGATTGCAATGCGGACAGGCTTGCCCCTTAGACATAGGTAGCAGCATGAACACCCATACTATGCACATAACACCGCAACATCCAACCAGCTAGACATGATGGTTTTAAAAAACAAATGTGCACATTAAAATTCTTAAGGTCATTACAACATTGAATCATATATTATATAATATTTTTTGAACGTTAACTTGGGAACTTGTAGGAATGGAATCCAAGATATCATTTGTGGCACCCCACCACCCATGCGTCGAGCCTGTTCTTACATCATATATTATATGATATCTTAAACATTTAGAAGGGCCTAAAATTAGTGAAGTGTAATGGTGCAGAAACTTTACCTGTCAAACTTGTATCCATGAAGCAATGATTCTGCGAGAATTGTCTTTGTAGATGTAGCAAGACACCCAAATAAAGCAGCACAGAATCCGAAAATATTGAAACTGAGCTCTGTGACAGAAGTAAGGAGAATACCTCCAACTATAGGAATTAAAGAACTCCATATGCGCCAATCAAATGACTTTCCCCATACTAACCACTGCAGACAAACTTTGTTCAATTGCAATTCTATCAGAAAGGGCCATAAGATGCACTATTCTGAATTGTAGCAAAGTTTATTAACCAATTTAATGCAAAGAATGGAAGTTTCAATGCCAAATAGCGAATGTTTCATCTAATGACGAGAATGAACCTGTTGTTGCTGGAGTGAATGACTTAATTGTTTGCATAAACGAAACAGGAATGTATCTCAAGCTAACATTTCCCAGTACAATGTTTATACAGAATACAAATGACATAGGAAATATCCGTCTCCAAAGGTCCTCAGGATCTACTTCGATTAAAGGCTTTAGCTTCAGAACTTTCACAACTAAATAGGCTCCAAGGGCAGAGCATATAAAATGTACACATGACACTGATAGAGGGAACTTGAAGTCCAATTTCTGCCAAAACAGTTAAGATAACATAAGATAATTTTTTCCTGTCTTTATTGATAAGTTCGGAACAATATTATCAGATGTTCCTGAAACTTAAAATATAAGTATAAAGTTGAATATCCACAAAGAAAGATTGGCGCAACAGGAGCAAATTGATATCATATGAAACGAGCAAATCTGAAATTGGAGCAAGTTTTGTATATTAAGGCAGTCAAGTTATTAGAACATGACAACATTGAAATGCTTTAAAAATATGTAAAATGCAGTTCGGATCATTTGCATTTGGTTTCAATGTATTTATAAATTTCGAACACTAGTACCAATCCACCGTCTTTTATACCCAAAGGCTAACAAGATTAAGAAGCTATACTCTCTTCCTATGAATCACAGGCAAACATATGACAACATAACCACAATCAAGATCCACAAGAACCAGAACACCATTAAACTAGATAAGCATTAACAAAACAGATCTCAAATCCTTGGAACACAAACACTTAAAAGGAGAAAAAGCCTCAAATCAGAGAACATATAGAACTATGAAAAGCCCAACTCTTAAATCACAATTACCCAAAAAATCCAACCCAAGCGATGAAAAACCACAATCAAATCATTCAGAACTAGAGAAAACTCAAACAATACAGTACATTCCCAACAAAATAGCAAAACGAACAAACCCAACTTCATCAACCAAAACCATACTGATAATACTTCCAATTATGCAAAAGAGAGAGTAGAACCTGAAAGATCCATTTGTTCATGATAATAACAGTGACATTAAAAGCCCACCATTGAGCAATGGAAAGAAGGGCACGGACTGCCGCCCAATATTCTGAAAGACCCAAAACATCGATATCCATCTCTCTCTAACCAGCAAATAAAACCCAATTCTCACTCTTCCACTTTACAGCACAGCCATGGCTACTTAAAACTCCATGAATGCAACATGGGCACGAAACAGAGGTGCCCAAATGCCGCCATTTAAGCAGAGATTTAGCAAAAAGCAAACTGACACCATTTTTTGCTGAGATTTTAGGAAAACCCCTCCTCGTTGGCGTGCACCAGTCCCACTAGTGTAGACTGTGGAGCTTTGCTCCGTACCAGCCTTCTTACCCTTTTGGGTTGGAATATGGCGGCCCAAACTAAGTTGCAAACAATAAACTTCAATAACTTGGCTATTTTGGACCCGACAGCTAGACCCGATCTCTGGTCCGAATATAGGTCCAAATTTTGGACCCGGCTACCACTTGAGTCCGGGTTTGGGTCCAGCCGGATCTGACCCGTACTTGACCCATACCTGTAATCATGAGGTATATAGTAGTTATTGTGTCTTTAGAGGCACGTTAGGTGTTCATATTGTTACAATATTGTTAACATTTATAGTATTATTGGTAAAAAAAAAAAAATTATAGTTATAAGATAGAAGTAGATCTGGCCAGACTCAAGACCCAACAAGTAGATCCAGGACTCGACAGGTCCAGGTATAGGCCCAAATACCATCGAGGTCTGAGTCCAAGTCCAGCGGTCCTCACTAGTTGCCACCCCTATACAGTGCGATTATACTTCGGATTGTATACTTTACGATGCCATTCAAGCTTTGGTATAAGAAATCTCAGTTTTTGCCTTCAGATGTGACAATGGTAGTTACAGGTGTGTCATAGCATTTGACGAAAACGTTATTTTTAGCTTCGAGCATAGTCAATGATGCACCCTAAGTGGCTAAAGTAATCGTGGCCTTCAAGTAAGTTCGTCTTATTTTATATACTCACAAACAATAAGATAGTATATATTTGTTGGTGTATAGTTAGGAAGGTGAGAACTACGGAATTTCAACTCCGTATATTGAATTTAGAACAACCTTCCCCTTGTCCTTTGTCATTTTGGATGAACACTCCCCCAAATGGAGCAAACAACTCTAGCCAATGTTCTAAATCGGGAATCTCCTATCTAGATCTGGAATCGACACGTACCAAATAAGTTCAAGTAAGGTGCTGGTCATGGGCAATTCCACCCCCCCCCTTCACCCCAACCCAACAATTCCCACCACCCCCCACCTCACCCCCAACCCAACCCAACCCTCCTCCTCCCCCCTCACCCCAACCCAACAATTCCCACCACCCCCCACCTCACCCCCAACCCAACCCAACCCTCCTCCTCAAAATCCCCCATTTCATATTTTTTTTCTTTTTTCTTTTACTTTTTTAAGCTTATGTAGTTTTTTTTTGGGCGCCCCTAAATCACCACCTCATAAGTCTCTAGTTTAAATTTACTTTTTTAATTTTATATATTTCCTAGATTACCAATTTAGATGAATCTTGGGCAATCTAAATCGACCCAGCAATTTGACACAAATATATGCAGTGGATGAACAGCCCCACCAATAAGGATTGGGTGAGGTTTTTATAAGGTATCCACATCTATGCAAAGAAGGAGCTCCTCTAAACTTTGTTGGAAGATGTAGTTCGGCGTCAAATCTTTATAAAAGCTTGAAAATCTATGTTCAACCCTAATTATGAAATTTAGAAGTTAAAAAAAGATACATATCAAATAAATCTATAAACACTTGGAAATCTTAAAATAAAGGTCCTAGATAACTTGTTACAAGATGTATTATTTTTAAAACTTAAAAATTCTTTAGACATATATATCAAGGTCCAGATGATCAATAAGAGGTTTTTCAACTTCAAATTTTTTACTAGCTTTTTTAGGTCATGTTTCTACATTATAAAGTTGAAGCCTTATATGAACTTTTTCCCATGGGTTTTAAAACATTGGTTTAACCATTTTACTAGTTTTGCACACAGGGATCTATCAATTTTTTGTTATGGTAAGAAACCCATGCTATGATATTTGGAAGGTGCTTTATATGGCCTCCAATGTAATGGTTCAATTGCACAAATGTGTAACTGATGGTTGTGCTCAATACCTGCATGCTTCAACGTTTATGCTTAGGACCTTGGACACATTTTATGGAGGTGCATTTTATGTGCAGGTGTGCCTAGTAAAACAGAAGTGCATGTTGTGTGAAATGAGCCTGGGTCCCATTCTCTCTTCTCATAGCCCATCACTTGATTGGATGGTGGATAGAGATATGAATTGTTAAATATTTCCTTTACAATTATTTAGTGTTTATGAGATTGTATACAACGAAACCATTTTACTTTTGATACAAGGGGGTCACAGTTAATTATAACTATCACATGTGAAATCTAATAGTTTTGGTGTATTATAAAGTTCGAAAAAAATCTAATAGCTTGTTTGATGGTGGCTCATGCTCTGAGTGACTACATTGTTAACAAGTGGAATAACAAGATCTACAAATATTAAGAGATCAAAATTTTAGAAAGTGATTCAAAAATGAATAAAAAAATATTTACAAAATTCTATTTCTTAAAAGTCAAAGTGGTTTTTGGGTTTCTACAAACATTGCAGAATGATCAGCCGCGTCCAAAGGTAATCTATCCGATAAGTACTTCATTATAGGACAGGGTTTTGGTGCACCAGCTGGCATACTTGTACAAAATATTTTCACCTCCCAAAATATTTTGGATCGAATATTTCTTAGATCAATAATCTCAACCAATCTGGAAAGAACAAAATAATTTGCAACCTAGAAATAATTTATTTTCAATTCTTATACAATAATTCATTTTGAATTCTTATAGGACAATATTTTAATTATTTCATCTACTGCTTATGCAGGAGCATAGTGTATATCTACTCCCCCAGTCAAATGACCTACTTGGGAGGATTTTTTGATCGGAAATTTTGAAAACTACCTAAAATTCATTAGATGATTTTTTTCAAAAGAAAAAGTTTAAAGTGAGTTTTCAAATGCATGGAAGTTCTATCCTCCCCCTACCTTCCAGCCGTCCAATTTTGATCAAGCGAGCCACTCACGTTTGATCGTAGATTCGACGTCTCAAAGTATTTTATTTTTAATTTTTTTATACAAATTGTATGAATATGAAATTTGGTATGTGCCATCTTCTCATTGGGACGCACCTATAAAAAATATTAAAAATAATTTTGCGATAAAATATAACCCCTTAAAATTTTCAGTGATTTTGGTCATTTTATTTTATTGAAATATTTTTTTTATATTTTTTTGCTAGTGCGAGTTTAATAGAGGAGTGGACGTCCAAAATTTGGTGTCAAAATAGTTTATAGAAAAAAAATTAAAAATAAAATAGTGTAGAGATGTGATATTGTC
>NW_006499827.1:3469550-3485242 GCF_000471905.2 Amborella trichopoda
CAAAATCGATTTGGTCATTTCAAAATCGATTTGGCCATTTGAAAATCGACTTGGCCATATTTTTTTAAAATATGCGATTTGGCCATTTGAAGCAGCACTTAACACCTTGACCCACACCTTGCATTTGATAATCAAGTTACTAAGTAAATGAGGTGCTCTCTCTTACTACCTTGACTCACAACCCTTCGAAAAGCGGGGAACATTATGCTACAAAAAAATTCGCTCTCAAACCCAATTCTAAACCGTATTAAAGGGTTTTTCAACATTAGAACAACATTTTTCAACATCAACATTAAAACAATATAGAAGAATATATTGTTGCATCACCCATTGTTAGTTGGACTTTGTAACTTCACCCATTGAATTTATGTGAAATTATAAATTGTCTTGCATATTTTCATAATATTAAAATATTAAATTATATAAAAAGTTTTATCAAATTTTTTTATAAGATAAATGTATGTAATATGATGGTGTATACTTAATCTAAGTTTTTCTATTTGTTTTTTAAGTATAAAATCAAGCTGATTTTTTTGACCTGTTAGTCTGGTTAACCGCTCTGACTAGTCCGGTTCAAGTTCGAACCTCTCTCAGCCTCATGATCAGTTAGTTGTTCCGGTTCGATTTTGCGAACATTGGTTAAAACTCGTAGGGGTTACTTTTTTCTTTACTGGCCATAAGTGGCGCCATCTTTTCTGTTTCCTTATTTAATTTACTTGTTAGTTAACACATGATTAGTGATGTGTTGACATCACATGAGAGTCATCCTTTGTGTGATGATGTGCTTCATTTATCACTATGACCCTTCATACACTCCTACTTATAAGTATGTTTTGGTTCTATAGGAGAGAGAAAGAATTAGGAGATTGTACTTCATCTCTCTCTCTATGTTCATTTCAATTTTTATTTATGGTGATGCCAAAATCCTATCATGATTATGAGTATGCCATGTTCTCCATGAAGCCGATACAACCATCGTAGAGTCTTTAAGGGAGACACTTGCAGCGAATTCACAGAAATCATGCGGGCTCTGTAAATCCTGAATATTTTTTAAACAGCGTGTTGAAATTGATGGTAAGATATTTTGGTGATAGTTAAGAATGTATCAGTATGATTTGGCTGTGATTTTGAGCGAGTCTTTCACCGTGCAACTTAGACATTCAAGAATTGCTTCATGATATGACTGTATCCTAGAAGTGTTCTTGCCGGTACAGTTTACATATTGGTTTCTAACCGAATTGGGAGCGTTAAACGCTTCAAAGGAAGCGAGCTCCTTTTGTGCCTCAAGATCTTGGACATTCTTTGTCACTATGTTTAACCTCTTAAACTTGTTTTAATTCCTACGAGAAGTTAACTGGTAATAGGAGCGCTTTATGTTGTCGGATATTAGCTTTAAAACCTTATTTATGGGAATTTAATTGGGACTAGGAGTTTTCCGAGTACATCTATACTGAATCTTATCCCAATTAAGAAGAGGTTCTGCCAATTTTTTATGTGTCAGTAACACTAACAATTTCAAAGTGTTTAATTAACGAGAAGACTGCTAGAAGCGCGCTGAAAAGAATGACCCAAGATTTTATAAGACTAGATCATTTTGAATGAATTACTTTAAGAAGACGGCAGTCTAAGGTCCTACTTTTACTAAGGACCTTAAAAGTGAAGTATGTACTACAAAAACCACATCCCATTGTTGCAATCACTCACTTGAAATCTACCAGTGATCAAACTACTACATATTGGTTTGCCAAAGAAATTCAAGAATGAGACGAAAATGATTACTTATATAAAGGGCATATCTTAAATGCTCTAAGTGATCTTTTGTTTGATTTGTACTCAAGAATACCAACTTCTAAGGAACTGTGGGAAGCTTTAGAAACCAAACATTTAGAAGTAAATGTTGGTATAAAGAAGTATCTAATTAGCATATTATAAATTTTAAAATTATAGAAGAGAAGTCAATTTTGGCTTGAATTCCTAATTTTTAAATCATAAACAATGAACTAGCATCCAATAACATTAAATTTAATGAGTCATTCCATGTCGAGGGCAATAATCGATAAATTGCTACCCTACTGGAAAGGCTACAGAAACATACTGATTCATGTGAACAAATGGTAACTACAACTGATATGGCAATTGGATATTGAGATCTGTCAGTATCTCTAATTGTATGCTATACCTATATAGAAACTGTATCCTATAATTTTAGTAAGTATTGATTATACCCTCTCTATAAATACACAATTGTATTGTAATCTTGTTCATTAACAAAAATACAGTGAAATCTTATTTCTCACATGGTATCAGAGCCTGATTCTTTGCTCTCGATCTCCCTGGTCTCTCTTTGATCTGCTTCTCTGTGTAAGCACCTCGGCCCAGAAGTCTTTGCCATTGGTGCCTTGCTCCTTCCCTGGTCTCTCGAAAGCTTTGGTTGTTTTCTCTCTGTTGGTGTTGTCGCTATCTGCAGGCTGCTCTCCCTCTCTCTACTTCACCGTCCTAGTTTTACTTCATAATTCTCAATACTTTCTCTCTTTAGTCTCCACTTCTCTCTACCTCATGTTGCTTCCTGATCTTTTTCATCTCCGTTCTCCCCTACTTTCTTTTCGTTCGCAATACAACCCCAAGTGCTTTCTTTTCATTTGAAATCACCAATCTAAGAACCACCTTACCACATTGAAACCATCCCCACAGTACCACCCTAATAAAACCGAAACAGCTATCTGAAACTAGATCTGAAACCCTTTGTATTTCTGATCAGATCTGAAATCCTATGTCTCTTTGAACCTCTGAATACAGATCTGAAACCCTCTGTATTTCTCAAGACTCTTCGTTGGTTACTCAACCGTCGCCTTGCGATCTAAAATCCTATTGAGCTCATTCTTGGTTATTCGACTATAATTGGTTCTAAGACACTTTTGCACCTAAATTTGCTCGATTCTTAATTGAAACTCCCTTCTCCTAGCACCCACCCCTATCTCTGTTGATGGGTATCGACCTTTAGTTTCCCTTGTCACTGTTGTCAAGCTTATGTCATTAACGATGTTTTCTGCCGCTGCTGCTGCTCTCCATGTGCTTGTCGTGCTTGCCGCCCTCTTCTGTTACTCTTGGATTATTCGTTTACAAACTAGCCTATGTGCATCCTCTTGTATTCGTTTCTCTCACTAAAAGGTAAAGAGGCTTGGTTGAAATATTAACAATAATCAAAAAAAAAAGTTGGTGGTCCCATTGGTTCTTGGTGGCGCACTGTATTTATTTGGTCTTTTATTCTCTATCCCTCTCTCATGATCTCTATCTCTCTTTATCTCTTATCTCTTTGCATTGACCCCTTCACCTCTCTTCGTCTCATTCATTTTTCTTTTAAATGGTAAAATCGGAATGTTATTCATGGAAAAGGCCTCATCGGATACATAAATGGGACCCAGAAGAAACCTGATGAGCTAGGAAAAATAGAAGAATGGGACACAAATAATGCTCGAATTATAGCATGGTTAATGGGCTCATCAGAAAGTAATATTGGGATCAATCTAAGTATTTTCAAAACTGCTAGAGAAGCATGGAAATTTCTTGAGGAAATTTATAATCAGACAACTGGGCACAAAAGTACCAGTTAGTACAGGAACTTCGATCCCTCAGATAGGGAGAGCAATCAATTCAGGATTTTTACTCTTCCATGAAGAAACATTGGGATGCTCTAACAATTATGGAATCTGCGATTGAAGATGGTCCTAGTTCAGAAATACTTCCCAGATCTCGAGAGGAATTTCAAGTTATAAATTTTTATTGGCACTCCATCCAGAGTTTGAGAGTGTCAAAAATGGTGTGGTCCACAAAAGCTCTCTCACCACTTTGAATCAAGCTCTTTCTGAGCTAATTGTTAAATAAACCAAGATCAAATCTCTTAATTCAAGTTTTAAAGGAGAAATAATATGCTTAAACAAAATCAGTGCAATTTGTACTATGTCCCTCCCAAAAACATAACATCTATCAGATGTAACTATTGGAATGAACTGGGACACATCAAGTACATTCGCCCAAACAAGAAGAAACACATCTTCATTGTTGTTGCTGATACAAGTCAAGTATTATTCAAGTACCCACCAACTCAAATTGGAGGTCTCAGTTATACTCTTGCTTCACCAACTATGACATTTACACTGGAACACGTGCAGTCTATGCTTTCCAATCACACCTAGCCTCGGAACCCACTCCCTCTTTTTCATGTAATTCTGCTTCCACTTCTTGGCTAATCGACTTAGGAGTTTCTCATCATATGACCTCCAATGAGTCCATCCTAGTTGATTGTAAGTCTTTTTCTGATGCTATCTATACTTATAATAGAGCCACTATGAAAGTATAAAAAATGAGCTCCATATCTTTTACCTCCGACCCTTTTGGTAAATTAAAGGTTTCTAATGTTTACCATGTTCCTTCCCATGCCATGAATTTATTATATGTTGATCAGATTACCCGTTTCAAACTGTAATGTTGTTTTGTATCCATATTCTCGCTACATACAGGATCGACAGTCACGGCAATTGATTAGAACTGGGCATAAAGTTGGAAATTTGTATTACCTAGACTATCTGCATATGCCAACCTCTTCTGTTTGTGTTGTTTCTACTATTGATGACACATCTCTATGGCATCAACATCTTGGTCACATCTCAGCTTCTCGTTTATAGTCTTTATTTTCTCGCAATATGCTTGGTATTATTATAAATAACAGTTTTACTGATGTCCAACATTGTGTAACTTGCAAATTCGCTAAATCTCATGCTTTACCTTTTTCTCGAAGTACTTCTATTTCACATTTTATGTTTGATCTTGTTTGTACTAATGTGTGGGGTCCTGCACCTATTCCATCTAAAGGAGAGTCATGTTATTTTTAACCTTTATTGATGATCATACTCGTTATACATGGGTTTTCTTTATGAATAATCGCATCGAATTTTTTAAAATCTTCACTAATTTTTATCCGTATGTAGAAACCAATTTTCCACTAAAATCAAAGCTCTACGATCAGATTATGGAGGAGAATATATCAGCGGGTTGCTTTAACAATTTTTGGTTAATCATAATATTCAACACTACAAAATCTATAGTTATACACCTGAACAAAATAGTGTTGCCGAACATAAAAATCGTCATATCTTGAAAACCACAAGATCCCTTCCTTTTTTTACATCTGTCCCAAAAGCATTTTGGGCAGAAGCTATTCGCACATCAATCTTTCTCATCAACATCATGCCATCCTTTATTTTATCTAGCAAAACACCTTTTCAAAAATTGTTTACACGACCACCCGATTATTCCCTCCTATGTGTATTTGGCTGCACTTGTTTTGTTTTGTTACCCCCCAACTGAAAGAGATAAGTTATCTCCAAAGATGGTCAAATGTTGCTTTATTGATGACTCTAATCATCAAAAAGGTTATAGGTATTATGACCCTGTAACCAAAAGACTTTGGATTTCCTAACATGTGGTATTTTTTGAGCACATTCCATTCATTAATAATAAAACTAATTCCTCACCCTCTCACCTTCCTTTCTTGGTCCTCTTCTCTGAGTCTATTCCTAATTCCCTGGTTATTCCACTCATATCACGCCTTCTAAAGTCCAGGAAGGAACTCCACCATCTCATGCAGACAGTCCTAATCAGAACCCTGCACTTGTTGATCCTCTGCCACACCTTGCTCTTAGACGGAGCACCTAGATATTTGTTCTACCTCCCCAACTTGCTAACTATGAAACCTTCTTACCCCAGTACCAAGCATTCATTGCCTTTGTTCATTCTTTTTCTAAACCCCAGACTTATACAGAAGCTGCAAGTCAACCTGAGTGGCAACAAGCAATGACTGATGAGTTCAATGCTCTCGAGCATATGCATGCTTGGGACTTGGCACCTCTCCCGAAAGGAAAAATTGATGTAGGTTGTCGATGACTATATAAATTAAAACTAATGTAAGTAGCAGTTTAGGACGATACAAAGCACGCATGGTGGAAAAAGGTTATAATCAGCAATATGGCATCAACTTGCAAAAACTTTTTCTCTTGTCGCTCATATGATTACAATTCGTACACTAATCTCAGTAGCTTCTGCTTAGCAATGGCATCTCTATCAATTAGATGTCAAAAATGTTTTTCTCAAGGGTGATCTTGATACAGAAGTATATATGAACTTACATCCTGGCATTGTGGATTCAAAAAGACGTGTGTGTAAACTTTGACGGCCTTATATAGACTCAAACAAACAAGTTGTGCTTGGTTTGAAAATTTTCATAATGAAGTTCTTTCAGTTTGATTTCGACAAAAGTCATCATGACCCAGCGCTCTTTGTATCTGAGACTTCTGAAGGACGGGTTCTTTTATTACTATAAATGGACGACATAATTATCTCTGATAATGATAAGGGCACAATTCATAAAATCAAACAGAAGCTCAGTAACATCTTTGAAATGAAAGATTTGAGTTTCTTGCAGTATTTCGTTGTGGCTATATGTTGTCACAGTTAAAATATGTTTCAGATATTGTTTCTCAAGCTCGACTCCATAATGATACAAAGAAAGTTGATACCCCTCTTGAAGTCAATGCCAAATTTCGGGCTACAAATGAAGAAGCTCTTCCAAACCTAGCCTTTTATAGGCAACTGGTTGGGAAATCGATATATCTGACTATTTCACACCCCGATGTTGCTTATGTAGTACATATGGTTAGTCCGTTTTTTAGAGCCCCACGTTCTGTACATCTTGATGTCGTTTTGTATATATTTGTCACCAAGCCTTATTCTTCTCCTCTTCTACCTTCCTTGAGCTTTGGGCATATACCAACTCCGATTTTGCAGGAAATCCGAGTGATCGTAAATCTACCACAGGATTCTGCATTTTTTTCGATGATTCTCTTATCTCTTGGAAAAAGCAAGAAATAGAAACGTATTGCTCAATCAACTACGGAAGTTGAATATCGGGCTATGGCACAAAGCATCATCGAAATTGTTTGGCTACGTTGGTTGCTCGCAGACATGGGAGTCACTATCTCCACTCCTACTCCACTTTCTTGTGACAACAAGAGTGCCATTTATATTTCTAAAAATCCGGAATTTCATGAGCGCACAAAACATATTGAAGTTGATTGCCACTATGTTCGATAAGAACATTTTGCAGATACAATTTCTTTACCGTATGTGCCTACCGCAACACAACTCGTCGAGTTCTTCACTAAGTCACATCCCCCACATTATTTCTCACAGTTTATTTCCGAACTCTCCATGATTCGTTTCTAATCATCTCGAGTTTAAGGGGGAGTGTGAACAGACATAGTAACTACAACGGATATGACAACCAGATATTGAGATATGTCAATGTCTAATTGTATGCTATACCTATATAGAAACTGTATCATATAGTTTTAGTTAGTATTGGTTGTACCCTCTCTATAAATACACAATTATATTGTAATCTTATTCATTAACAAAAGTACAGCGAAAGGTTATTTCTCACAATGCACAAGTCAGAAGACTTCATCCTTGTGCTGTTGATGACCCATTTGAGGATCGAAGAGAAGACCAGACTCTGAGATAAGAAAGAATATAAGTCTTAGATGGTCTTAGATGTCTTCTTAACAGGTACATCTTCTTATGTGTGCACGCTTTATTCCTTTTTCTTTATAGCATGGTAGATTAGGTCAGGTTAATTATCATGCTTTAAAAAAAAATGAGTACTTTAGACCGAATTCCTAAGTGTATGAATTTAGAAAATACTTTGTGTGATGTATGTATACAATCAAAGATCACAAAAAAACCCTTTCCTATAGCATAAAGAAGTTCCAAGTTATTGAATTAATATATAGTGATATTTGTGATATGAGAGGAGTACAGACTCGTGGTGAGAAGAAATATTTTGTCAATTTCATATATGATTTATCAAGACACACATATGTTTATATGATTAGAAACAAAGATGAAGTATTAGAGAAATTTAAAATTTATAAAACAGAAGTTCGAGAACCAATTGAATTTAAAAATCAAGGTTTTTAGAAGTGACATAGGTGGTGAATATTGTTCCACCAACTTCACTAACTATTGTGAAGAAAATGGAATAATTCACCAAGTTTCTGCCCCATATACACCATAACAAAATGGTTTAGCTGAGAGGAAAAATCGCACTCTTATAGATATGGTGAATGTCATGTTTATCAGTTCTAACCTCCCTGCTAATGTTTTGGGGAGAAGCTTTAATATGAGCATGTTACATCTTAAACTGGATACCATATTCAAAATCTAATGCTACGTCATATATATAATGGAAAGGACTTAAACCTTGTATATATTCCTCAAGGCTTAGAGTTGTGTAGCCTTAGCAAGACTTTATGATCCTAAGAGGCTCAAACTTAAACCTAGATCTATAAAAAATTGTATTTCTATAGGCTATGTTAAACATAGCAAAGCATATAGATTTATGGACCTAGAATCTAATGTGCGTATAGAGTTCAGAGATGCAGAAGTTTTCGAAAATACATCTATTGGTGAGAAGGATAATGAATATGAAAAACGACAAGGGTAAAATATAAAATTGATATACATGAGAACGCTGAGGATTTAGAACCCAGGAGAAGTAAAAGAATCTAGAAACCCACAAATGTTAGTCATGATTTCTAAATATATCGCCTAGAAGAAAATCCTAAAAAATTTGAAGATGCCATGTCCTCACGTAATGCTCCTTTTTGGAGGGAGGCAGTCAATAGTGAGATGAAATTGATTTTAAAAAATGACACTTGGATATTGATGGATTTACCTCTTGGTAGTAAGCCCTTAGGATGAAAATGTATTTTCAAAAAGAAAATAAAAGTGGATGGTATTAGTGATACATATAAGGCTAGATTGGTTGCCAAAGGAATTATAAAAAAGGAAGGTGCTGGCTTATTTGACATTTATGCTCCATTCGCTCGAATAGCTACCATTCAAGTACTCTGTCCCTTGCCTTCTATATATCATTTAGAGATTCACTAGATGGATGTTGAAACTTGAAACTGCTTTTTTCCATGGCGAACTAGATGAAGAAATTTATACTGAACAACCTGATGGATTTGTCCTTTAGAGAAAAGAACACAAAGTCTGTAAATTTGTAAAATTCATGTATGGTTAAAGCAAGCACTTATGGTTTAAAGCAAGCACCCAAACAATGGCATGAAAAATTCAATAGAGTTATTTTATCACATAGATTTCAAATTAACGACGTTTTTGTGTTTCAATAACCCGCTTCCACAAGTATGCAACAAACATGGGAGCCCATTTTGTGGAACTTGAGTCTCACACTACCCAAAAGTTCTACCAAAAGAGACATGCCCTTTGGGCACGTTTGGCTCGTGCGTAAATATTTCCCTAGCAAAAGTATATTACATATGTCAACACTTTGCAAAAAAAAATTTCAAACTTTCTTTTCACCATGTAATGTATTTAAAAAACACTATGTAATGAATTACATATGTTTGGTAACTTATTTGGTATTTAAATATATTTTGTAAATATATTAAATCTATACATGCAATATTTAAATATTATAACTAAATATATTGTTATATTTATTTAATACTATTAAATATTTATATATATATATATATATATATATATGACGTAAACAAAGGAAAAAGTTTATATAATAACACCTTATACTGTAAAAGTACGGTGCACCTCGAAAACTCATCGAAGAATGTTGTTTCATCACTAGAATTCCCCAATAAATCATATTGACCTCGATATATATGAATATATAAGAAACAATGAAATTTAAGTCTTAGAAGTAGTACATTTTGTAACACATTATATGGACCATCCATTTTTAAGATTTTCAAGTGTTCGCATATATGCTAGATCTCCACCATTTTTCACTTTCAATTTCATAATAGAGGTAAAAAATGGACTCTTAGGCCGTGACAAGAGTTTTGGCACCGAAAATACATCTTTAATGAGATTTTGAGGTTCACCCTACCGTGATTGATTAAGGTTGATACCTTATGCAAACCTCACTCATAAATAAATATTTTCTATTAATATTATATAATATATTAATAGTGTATATTATACATTATATATAACATTATAAAATATATAGTATATAATAATATAATGTAAAAATTTTAATTTATATATTATGTATTAAGTATATTATTTAATATATAAATAAAATATTATATAATTTATACACATTGTAAATAGTGAATAGTAGGTCCGCGTGTGAAAATAAAAGCACGAGAAATGTTTCCCAACCTCAAGAAGTGAGGTTTTGTTTTACCATTAATTAAACCATTTCATGGTAAACAATTTTACCATAGAATTTACTTGCATATGCATTACGCACAAAACTAGCGTATGATACATAATTTTCACATGAAAATGTTCTCTGAAAAATATTTATGCACGAACCAAGCATACCCTTAACGAATGAACAATGTAGACTTAGCCAAAAACAGGAAATTTTTATTTGGTTATTTAAAATCAGAATCAAGCACCAAATTACCAGGTTTCAATTCTGATTCACCTAGTCTAATTTAGGTGATTCTTGAGTTGATCAGGCCATAATTAACGAAGAAATTAAAAAAATAGAAAAATTTAGAAAAATCAAAGTATTTCTAGAGTTCCTCAAACCGGGGTCAGTCGCCTTTTGGCCACAGTCCGACCATGGTGATACTTAGTTAGACTGACCAATTTTAGTCATTGTTCTCGTCTGACAGAAGTTCTCAAATGTAAAAGTAGCTATCATTTACTTGGAACACAAAATAATTAACAGCGCGTATACTATGGCCCACGGGAGTAATAATGTAGATCTGTCCTAAGACCTACATAGTAGGGTTTTTTTTCATTTTAGAATTTTGAGAACCACCTATTTATGGTGCAAATCTTAAGAAATCTCATAAAAAAACCTCCCCAAATTTATACTTTAAAGTTTAAACTGTTGAAATTAAAAATCGATAAAGAATGATAACCTCCCCAAATTTATGCTTTAAACTTTTAAAATTAAAGATCAATAAAGCATGATAGGGTCTGACAAAATAGAATTTTAATCTAAAAAGATTAACATTCTTTAAGAATCTAAATAGATTAGCCTTCTTTAATAACCGTAACCGGCTTAAAATCATAAAAAGTCCCTCAAAAAAGAAACAAAAAAATAGGAAAGAAATAAAAGAAAATTTAAGAAAATGAAATACTTACTGAAATCTGGTCCCCTTGCTCGACGGCCCGCCTCAGTTGGTGGCCGAATTAGACTAGCAGTCGAAGTGTCTTCATCTTCGGTACCCAAAGCTTTGCGAATTTGAGAAGTACCAAAGGTATGTTTGTCCTAGGGTATTGAAATTAATGAGAATTAGGGTTTGATAATTGTAGAGAATTGGTTAGGATTTCACTTAAGGTTTTCTAGATTAGGCTGCCAGGATTTCTAGGGTTTAGGCTAGCGTGCGTTTTTAGGTATCTTTCTAAGGAATTTCTAGCATTGACATTTTTTTTTTTTTGGATGTTCTCCTAGTTTTTTAAGCATTTTCCCATAATTTTTTCTGTTTTTTTTTTTATATATTTTCTACGAAGGATTAGTGGGGTTTGTATAGGCTTAGGTAGGCTTAGGTCCAAGGAATCTTCTAAAATATATTCCTAGTAGGATTAGATTTTGATAATGTCAAGTTAGGTGCTAAACCGCATCCAAGAATCTTTTAGAAGATTCAAGAAAAACAAATAATATTTCCCAAATTTTAAAATTTTTCAAAATTTTATAGAACTAACATATTAAAATGACGCATATCCCATTGTTTGTCCCAGTGATCCAAACGATGCGTCTCATGTCGTTGGACTAAAATAAAATTTTACTAAAATAAAATTTTCTGTGAATAAATTTGTTCAGGCTATCACTTTCAAACTATATGTTGGATTTAAGCTATTTTTGAACCGTTTGAAAATATTACCATGCCCTCTATAATTTAGAATCAATTTTGACCTAGTTTGAATGAGTTTTGAGGGATCTACAAGACTAGTATTTTAGGGTATTGGTTTTCAAGCTTTTGGAAATCAAGTTGGTGTTCAGATTCGTATTATATGTTTATTAGACTCAGGGGTATCTAGGATAATCAGTTTGGGATATTATGTATGCTTAAAGTTTGGATTTAGGTATGAGAAGTGACTAAGGTGCATGTTCGCATATTTTAGAGAATTTAGGATTTTAAGAATTAAGAAAATTAATCAATTTTAAATTGAATAGGTGCCTATACCACCTGAAGAAATTTATTTTCAAAATAAAAATTTTGAATTTTGAGTTTGTTAACGATCTCACCATCTGGAACTTAATCTTTGTTTGTCATGAGACATTATTTCTTTTCAAGGGCATAAAGAGCAATTTACAGATTTTCCTTTTCCAAGGTTAATCCACGGGTTGAAGAGATTACGTCCTCCAAATTTGGGGTCTTAAAATAACTCCTATATTGGTTTTTACATTGGAAGCAAATGGAGAGTGTAGTTATGCAATACTATGAAAACTTTTATCAATTATCAATAGCGAGTCAACTAAGTTTAAGGGAAAGCTTATTGTACATCCCTACTCATATATATTTTACCTGCATTACTCATTTCTCAGCCATCTGATCTGAATAGATATCTAGGATGTCTTCGGCCATAATGTCACAAGTGAGTTGGATTGTTTGATCTAGATCTGATGTCTCAAATTATTTCATTTTTAATTTTTTTACAAAGAATATGAAACATGAAATTTAGTGCATATCATCATCTCAATAGGATGCACTTAAAGAATATAAATATAAAAGATATTTCCAAAAAATAAAATAACCAAATTACCTCTTGAAATATTTAGGGTTATTTTGGTAATTTTTTATCAGATTTTTTTTTGTATTTTTTGTAGGTGCAAACTTCAGAGAGACTTGGATTTTTCAAATTTAGGGTTATCGTCGCCTCTATAAATAAATACAAAATAACAGTGTTTAGACATGACATTAGAATTGTGAGTATTTCAACCGCCCATTCAAATTAGACGGCTCTTAAATGAAGAACTAAAGTAAAATATAGGGACGGAAATGTACCATAAGCTTTCCTTAATAGCTTCCCATGGTCCAAGATGTGAAGTTGAGGTATCCCTGTGTCAGGCGGTCAACTTACCCTACAGAGGTTAACTTACCCATCCAAAGGTACAATAAATAAGGTCCTGTCACCGTGAAACATGCGCTTTGGTTTGAATCACTTATCATAATTCCATGACTGACATATTTGTACCATCTGGTGAGATACCCCTATTCAATTCAAATTCGTTCCTTACATCGCATCTAGGCATTTTTGTAAAAGGACAACATTGACTCTGACAACTAGGATATACTACCTTTGTCCCTTCTTTAACCTCTCCTTCTCTCTCTCTACACTCCTAATACTTTATTAAAACATTAAATGTATTTCTCAAAACCTTAATATGAATGTAGTTCATTAAAAAATTTGAAGTTTAAAAAATAATGCAATTTAAAAAATATAATGAACACTTAAAAAACAAACTATACAAAATATACAAAAATGTGTTACAAGATAGACAATTTTTATAGTCAGTTTGTTGGTTTTTAGTGTTCCAACAACAATTTTTAATGAGATTTGAGGTGTAGCTTTTAAAGGGCAGCCCTATGCTAACAGAGGAGTTAAATAAAAAGCAGGTTGACCTCAAAAACCGTTGTCGAATGGGTAAGGCCCCTACTGAGGGTGTGAAGACTTTTGGGGTGGAGGTGTGAAGACTTTTGGGGTGGACCCCAGGTCCACAATTTGGTCTTATGATTTTGAGATGGGAAAATAATGGCTTGTCCTGCAAAGAGACATTTTTGCAGCACTTACTATACTTGAGGATTGTACCTTCATATCATTTCCCTCATTTTGGTAAGGTTAAAATACATTTATAGTTTTATATTGTTCGTGTGTTTGTATAAGACTATTTTTTTTTTTTTTTTGAATGTTAGCATAAAGCGTCAACTTTAAACAACCCAAGTAAGGCGCACCTTTAAAAGTCATCGAAATATATAATTGTGATGTCACCAATTTCAATAATAACCTAAAAAACTACTTCAAGTTTGACTATAAAATTTAAAACTCAAAAAATAACACAGATCGAGCAGATCTGCAAACATATGAATATCTTGAGAATTGGATATCGAGATAATGTATTATAAGATGGACCATTTTTGTTATTTTAAAATCTTTTTTTCCCCATTGTACATCTCGAAGTCAAGATGATCAATTAGAGGATTTTAAAGCATCGAAACTGAAAGATAGACCAATGTGATCTTGTCGGGTATATATATATTATTCTTTTCACCCCTTTTTCTTTCGACAAATATCACTTACAAGCGGTCTTGTTATAATAATTCTTGCTTCAAGAAAATAAAACTAACAAATCCAATATCTTAAAAACCTTGATACCATTAAACCAATTTCTTTAAACAAAGAAAATAATCACGATTATTGTACTTGAAAATATAAAGACAATATAATTAAATATGACAAAAAACAAAAGATAGTGCTTGAGATTACTTCAACTTGACCCATTACACCCCATACCGAGTCACCACTTTCCAATGGCATGGACTCTAATGGTCAACGTTGAATCTCAACAGGGAAAGCAAGTTTGAGCAAGTCGCACCAATAGAACATGAACCCCCTTTGATCACAAAACTCAAATCCTAGGTGAATCCCTTTAGCAACCTAGTTTGAGAGATATGCTTCTCTTTTCTGCCACAACCCTATGCCTAAAACCCCAATGAGATATGAAAGATTATGAGAGATACCATGAGAGAGATGACAATTCTCAATAGCCTAAATCCGTTTGGTTCTTTCCCAATGTGGGAGGGAGAGAGATCTCTGAGAGAATGGGACGTGCTCCCTTTGGGATATCATGAGATAAAGAAAAACTTTTCTTAAGAGAGAGAGATATATATTCTACGTGGGACGTGCCCCTTTTGGTAAGTTAAGAGAGAGATAGAAAGATAAGATGTAGAGATTTTGGGTAGAGACAATCTATTTTTATAGGCTTTGAACAAGATTAAGGTTTTTTATGGTTTTTTTTTGCTTGCCTCTCATGTAAGATTGAATATAAGTCATTGATCATGGATAACTTGTGTGGCGCGTAATAAGCCCAGTTTAGGTAATTTTTGACACTCTCTTTTTGTCTATTGCCACATTTAATTATATTATCTTTATATTCCCAAGCACAGGAATTGTGGTTATTTTCTCATTGATCATGGATGACTTGTGTGGGGCGTAATAAGCCCAGTTTAGATAATCTTTGACACTCTCTTTTTGTTTATTGCCACATTTAATTATATTGTCTTTATATTCCCAAGCACAGGAATTATGGTTATTTTCTCATTGATCATGGATGACTTGTGTGAGGCATAATAAGCCCAGTTTAGGTAATATTTGGCACTCTCTTTTTGTTTATTGCCACATTTAATTATATTGTCTTTATATTCCCAAGCACAAGAATTTTGGTTATTTTTTTTGTTTAAAGAAATTGGTTTAGTAGCATCAAATTTTTTTAAGATCTCGGATTTGTTAGTTCTTTTTTCTTGAAGCAAGAATTATTGTAATAAGACTTATTGTAAGTGACATTTGCTGAAAGAAAAAGGAGTGAAAAGAATATATATATATATATATATATATATATGGATAATCTAAAC
>NW_006499827.1:3492990-3514897 GCF_000471905.2 Amborella trichopoda
CTCTCTCTCTCTCTCTCTCTCTCTCTCTCTCTCTCTCTCTCTCTCTCTCTCTCTCTCTCTCTCTCCTATGATTCAAATGTAACTAACTAATAGCACATGCATTGCAAGATGATCATAGTTTAAATAAAAAAATTTCAAGATATCTAATTTTAATTAAAATTAGTATTTCGAAATCTTGTATTTATTTTTAAGTCAAATCACTTTCTTAGGTCATATTTTCAATCATTTATTATTGGTTAACTTTTACCTTTTTTCATGTTTGATTTTATTGTTCAAATTGTATAGGCTTTCTAATGTATTTCCGACATTTATTTTGTAGAGATGAGTATTAGTTATTTTAATAATGGACCCGGTTTTTATGAGCCCCCCTGACTCATACTGTTCTCATGCGGGCTCCCTCTAACACCCATTTTTATATAGATTTTGGATCCAAATTTGTAGAGATCCATGATCCACACTATGACGATCATGAATGTAAAAAGTAAAATAAAATTTTAAAATACTTTTGTAAAAAAATATTTACGATCCATTGGATATGAATCTTTAGTTCTGGAGATTTATCATCAAGATAGACGCGAGGGCTAGTGAGTCCGCTGACTGACAAAACAATTTTCTTTTAATAGTTAAAGACAAATCTTGCTTTTCAGAAATTCTTATTTCAGATTGAGTGTTTGGAGAGAGAGAGAGAGAGAGAGATCATTGGGAACTTAAAAATTATGGGTGCCTTTGTGTACCAAAAGAAGAGAATCTATTGAAAGCTCGTTTCCAGTGGAAACGTTGGGGTTAAGGAGGCAGCCTACCAAGTGCATTAATTACTACGGGGATGACAATGTCCTTAGCAACTAAAGTCATTGTCAAAAAATAAATAAACTAACAACTATGACCAACAAAACTTCTAAAACAAACTGCGGAAGGCCACAAAATAACACTACGGGTGTGGGAAAGGGGTGGGTCGTGGTGGTAGCACCCTCATACTTCAATTGTATGTTGTCGTTTCTATTTCTACTTAACACTTTCAAAAACTCCTTAACTTCTCAAAGATGGGTAGGGCCTTATATTTCCTACTATATTACCCAAAAAAAATAGGGTAGGGGTGTGCCGTATAGTATGTCAAGGAAAAGTATATAATGCCTCCATTTACTTTTAGTACAAGGTGTCACAATTATTTTTTTACTATTAGACGTGAAATTCAAGGTACAAAAGAAATTTTTTCGAACTTTATGACATACCCAAGCGATCGAATTTCACATCGGATGATTATAAGTAATTGATGCTGAAATTCACACTAAGTGCATCGCTAGACTTTCATGCAAGGGAGGGTAATAGGCAATTGGCTCAAAATGGGATATATTTTGTTCTGAAATTCATGTTATGTTTTTTCTTTTTCTTTTTTTTTTCCCCTTCTTTGATGTGTTAAAAGGCCGAAATAGAGAGTGGGACATTATGTTGAAGCATCAGCTGCCGTAACACAGATGCCCCAACCCCATTTCAAAAATTTTCATGTTATCTTTAGCCACCCCAGATCAATTTCATGAGAACAAAAATAATGAGTTTTGATCTCAAAATTTTACACCAAAAATCAGCTTCCTCTCAAAGATCTACTCTCAACTGGCCATTCCAGAACTCGTAAGCACTGTTTGGATTACATTCTGGCCGTTTGAGGAACAATGAATCTAGGCCTTCGAGAACTCAAAAGCCTCATTTTTCACTTTTTGGTATCGATCACAATGTGAACTAAAAATGACCTGAAAAAAAATTTGCATAGAAAAAAAATCTCACTAGGTTTTTTCAGGCTAGGTGATTGGGGTAGACCGTATGATTTTTGGGTGTGGTTTGCATAAGGTTGCAACCTTAAACAATCCAAATAAGGTGCACCAAAATTTTATCAGGATATACAATTTTGATATCAAAAAAAACTTAGGATTGTTTGAGAATCCATTTTCATCTCTAATTATAGAATTTTAGATTTCAAAGATGGTTCAAATCAAGTAGATTTATAAACAACTGAAAATTTTGAAAATGGACGGTCTAGAAGATGTGTTGCAAGACGCACTATTTTTGGGACTGGAATTCCTTTTCTTTTTTTCTTTCATATTCTTTTACAATAGCTTGTTGGGTGCATCTTAATTTTACATTAAGGTCGCAACCTTCTTTCTTTGTTTTTTCCTTGATGTAATTCTCCAAATAGAAGTAAATGTTCATGACCTAGATGCTAACCACCCATCATTATTCACCAATCATTTTGAAAGAAATTGAAGGAATGTATCTGTAAATTATTTGGTTCATAGGGACACAAGCTCATCATGTAAGAGCTCTTTTGAAGTTGTAATTCAAATTTCCAAGGCCTAATTTAGTGGTTTTTTCTTTCTTTTTTTTTCTTTTTTTTTATCTGGCAGTGGGTTAGCCACAATAGTGCTCCGGGTAGAAAAATGCCATACATTTGCGTTTTATATGTATACTAGAAAGCAAAAATACGGTGTCCCTACGTGTCTATCATATCCGTACATATTTTCGCATAGCTCCTCGACCAGGATCGAAATGACTCGTACTTCTACCCAAGGAATGGTGGGTGGACTGCCTACGAGGATGGAAATGACTTGTACTTTCGGACCCAAGGAATGGTGGGTGGACTGCCTACGAGGATGGAAATGACTTGTACTTTCGTCCATTGAATGGTCGGTAGACCGTTTACTATTGTTCGCAATACCGGCCTGTCTAAACCGGAACCTAACGATTAGATCGGCACCGGCAAGGTATCTGAATCGGCCGGTCAGATCGGTACCGACAAGGTACCGATTCTGGTTAAGATCGGTTTTACGGTACTACTCGTTAGACATTAATCTTCAAAAAAAGTTGGTATAAAAACCGGCCGGTTCGATATCAAACCAACAATGTTTTCTAAAAATCGGCCGGTTTTCATCTTAACGGACCGGCTCGTCGTTATAACAGCGTTTTAGGGTAAATAACAGTAACTTATAAATAACGGCGTTATTCTAAAATTCAAACCGTTAGAAGGAAAACTATGAATCTAAATTTCACCATTTTTTATTCGGTTTGCGACAATATTTTGGTTTTTTTTCGTGTTTTAATGGTTTAAATCACTATATAATGAATCTAAAACAATAAGTTTGGATTTAAAAATTTTAAAAAACGCGTTTTTTGGATTGAAATGACAGATTTTTTAGGTTTTTGAAAACTTCCGCCATTCTTTCAATAATCTCCTCAATACCTAATGATTCTTCAAGAAAGTTGAGGGGTTTGATTGCTATTCAAAGTATTTCCTAGATTCAACTTTAACTTGCTCATAAAACAAAAAAATAAAGGGTTTATTTTAGCCCGAATGGCTGCTGCTCCAAGGACCTATGTTCTACCAAAAAGCGCAGATTTTTTGTCCATTTATTGGTTGTTTTTATCAAATTAAGTTGTGCATTCAATAATTGAGGCTTTATAGCTCAAATGAAATTACTATGTTTATTTATTATTGAGTAAATTTTCTTATATCAATTTTTTCGTTGCATCATATAACGCAAATTTCATAAATCTCAAATTTCCTCATTTTCTTCAATTAAATAAAAAATAGCAAATATTTTTTGATGATATTGGGTGTGTTTGAAAGATGATCGAAGCCTTTACAATGCATGTATGTTTATTTTTTCGATTATCCAAACATTGAGGGTCGTTTCCTGCTCGAAATGTTGCTTCATTTTCTTCAAAAAGCATAAAATTGAGAAGTGTTTTTCTATTTTGCTTAATAAATCATTTTTAATAGAATTATGATTGTTTAATAAAATTACATTTTTTTGATGAATATGGGAAGTGTTTTTCTATTTTGCTTAATAAAGTTATTCCTTTGATAAATTTATTTTTTGATGAAATTGATTCTTCTTTTTGATAAGTGCAAGATAATGTCGCTCGATTTTTTAGTTATCTTTTTTTTTAAGTTTGATATATTTATATTTGTAATTATGGAAATGGGATATTTTATTTTTTGAAGTGCATGTAAAAATTATGGTTGCCATATGTTCAATGAAATACTACACCGCCTTGTATGTGCTTTGTTCTTCTCTTTATTCTTTATTTATTTTTTTTGTTCATTCTCTATCAAGTTTTTGGAGTGTTATGGAAATAGCCTCTAAAAGATTAACCATTTTTTAAAAAATCAGCCGACTAACTCGGGATCAGTCACTGGCCGATCTTGATCTTGCCTGAATCCAGAGAGAGAGAGAGAAAGAGTGAGAGAGTCATACAAAGATCATAATTTTAAACCATCGCTCATTTGATAAATTGATTTTTCTAAAAAAGAAAATTTTCATTTTGTTTAGTAAAATTATAATATTTTATTATCAATATGGGAAGTTTTTTCTATATTATATGACAAAAATATCTTCAAAAAAAATATCCTAAGCTTTTTTCAGGCAAAAGACCATACTATAAGAATATTACTTTATAAAAAGTGGTTTCAACTTTTTTTTTTGTAAAATAAATATATGTAATAAGATATTATACATTTAGTCTAAGTATTTTTAGTTTTTTAAAAAAAAAAAATTGGGAGTTTTTGACCTTTTTTAAAAAAAATCTACTTGACTTGTTAGTCCGGTTAACCACCCCGGTTAGTCCGGTTCCGATTCAAACCGTTCCCAGCCCCATGTCCGATTAACCGTTCCGGTTCGATTTTACAAACACTGCCGTCTACCCATTGATTTCAATTGGGTTTGGCTATGCTTATGCAAAAAGAGTTAAAAAATGAAAGAGAAAACACATTCCCCAATATTCACCTGTTGAGCAAGTGTTGGAAAGGGAAAGAGAAAACCTATTCCCCAATATTCAGTAGTTCACGGAGAAAGCTATGATATTCTAGACTCTCTCTCACAAACCAATATTTCTCTTTCTTGATGAATTTTCAGATGTGCCTTAGACATAAGGGAGCACCTAAAAATCTTACAAGATCACTATGGGAGAAGCTACTGCCAAGCCTTATGGCATAGACCAATACTCATTACTTTCTCTCTAACTCAAAATCCTTGAAGTGCTTTTTACGCAGGAAACTTGGCTGATTTCGAGCAAACTTTTCTCGTAGCTGTGTATTCATTTTCATATTTCTTTGGTGGCTAATTTAATTGTGAGGAAGTTCGTTTCTTTCTTGTTTTACATTGCATGTCATCAGTATAAGTTTGAGGGAAAATAAGCAAGAAGAAGGAAGTATATATTTAGATATACTGTTGTAGTTTGAGGAGCCCAAATATTTGCATGCTAGATTTGTTCTTATTATTATGCATGTCTTTGTTGAAATTTTTTAAGTGATTCTAACTAGATAGAACTCAAAGAACAATGTCGTTGCTGAATTTTATGTTAGTAGCACTTTTATATCGATCCTAACATTTTAAAAAATCTAAAATAAAAAACAACAATCAAATAATGAACGAAGGGATGGATCAGGCCAATTCCAATACTTCCAAAGAACTCCAAAATTGGACCGGTCTGAACCAATTGGCGATTCTCTATTCGAATGGTTGGGTTTTAAATCTGGGTGTAAATGGATCAAGTTGCGGCCCCCTAAGAGAGACAGCATGATGTAGGACAGGGCAGGGCAGGACACAGACCTGACAATTAGGTCCAAACTTGTGGACCTCAACGAGCCTATCAGGTCCAAAATGCTGGAAGTAAACTTAAGACACAAGTCCATTTGACCTGTCCAGGCCACGGGTCACACAGACTTCAAATATAATATTTTTAAGTCAACATTCAAAGTGAAACTTGCCTATACGTTCAATTCCAATTGCACTGCTCGAGTAGAATCCATTGCAGCTATACAATTTGTTTAGGAAAATTGTTTCATGCGGCCGGGAGTGCGTTCTACATTTGCGGTCCCCTAGGTATAAAGCATCCATGGATGCAAATAGGTGGCCCATCTAAAAACAATTGAAACTAATGGTCCAAATGTTTTTTTAATAGAATTACTCTTTTTAATTTTTAAAATTTATTTATTTTTCATATTTATGATCTCCATGTTGGAGATTACATGTCCAAAAATTCATCTCAAAAATAGATTTTTAATAGGTGACTTATTTCTACATGGATGTATAGCAACCGTATCCAATTTTTTATCTTGTGTACGATCTAGACACCTAGAATAACTAATGAAAAATTGTTTCATGCAGGCTGGACCGTATTTCTACAATATTCGGTCCCAAGATATACAACATCCATCTTAAAAATGGATGCAAATTGGCGATTCATCTAAAAACAATTGAAACTAACGGTTCACATATTTTTTTATAGAATTAATTATTTTAATTTTTAAAATTTATTTATTTATTATATTCATGAACTCCATGTTAGGGATTACATGTATTTAAAAATAAAGTCCAAAAATCCATTTTAGAAATAAATTTTTAAGAGGTGACTCATTTCTATATGGACTCATAAATACCGTGTCCATGACTAACAATTGAAACTAACAGTTCACATATTTTTTTATAGAATTAATTATTTTAATTTTTAAAATTTATTTATTTATTATATTCATGAACTCCATGTTAGGGATTACATGTATTTACAAATAAAATCCAAAAATCCATTTTAGAAATAAATTTTTAAGAGGTGACTCATTTCTATATGGACTCATAAATACCGTGTCCATTACTTATTGGTTGGAGTGGGACGGCTAACATTGGTTTCTCCTCATTTTCTGGGCTTCAAGGGCATTGAGCTCCCCCAAACTTGCACACCTGTTTTTTCTTCCCCATGAAAAAGCTTTAAAGTGGGTGATTTCAATCAATCCAATTTTTTAACAGCTACTTCTCATTCTTTAAAATTTTAATATTGATTTTTTCTAAAAAATTTATTCAAATAGTGATGATAAATTTTAGAGACAAAAAAAATTTATTAGAGCTTAGACCTAATACCATTTTTTCTTTTTTATGAGGTTTTTATTTTCTAAATTTTCTCTTTCATCAGATTTTTTTTTTTGAATTTTTTTCGATTTCTTTTTCCGCTGAGGGATTATTTTATGTGTTTCTTCCATATTTAGGTTCTACTGAAATTTTTGTGGTCTAGGAAAGTTTTGGCATTGTTTAGTATCAACAAGACTTAGATGCGCCCATGAAAACCAAGGAAACCATAGCATGGGAACTAAAACCTCTTGCGTATGTGAAGCAGTGAACGTACTCAGATTTTTGAGAAAATATTTGGGTAAAGTGATCAAAGAAAATGACAAATCATATGGAGGAGATACTAAGCGGAAGATTGGCTTAATCTGAAAATATTTGACTCAGAAATCCTTAATAAGTTATAGCCTTAATTTGAAAATATTTGACTCATAAATCCTTAATGAGTTATAATTTTAGTTGTGCATTAGCCTTAATTTGAAAATATTTGACTCATAAATCCTTAATAAGTTATAATTTTAGTTGTGCATTTATCAAAAGAAAACTTTTACATGTGGCGCCACCCAGTATAAAACATAGAGGACTGTTATTCCAGTTATTCGATTTAAATAGGCGGCTAATATAGCATGCGTCATAATGTGCCACCTAAAATAGGTTATTTTTTACTTTTTTTTCTATTAATTATCTCCAAATAAAATTTGGGGCATGCTCACTCCTTTTAAGGGTGCACCTAACAAAACTAAAACTATCTATATAGTTTATAAATCAAAATGACCATAATACTAGTGAAAGTTACAATGGAATTTGGTCATTCTTTCTAATGAAAAAATAATGGTTTTTTATTTTATCCCTCGTGGGTGGAGGGAACGCCCCAAAATTCTACTCTTAAAATTATTTGCCCAAAAACAATAAAAATTAAGTACTCTGAGCCACCTAATCAAAGATCAAACGTTCTAAGGCTAATATTTTTTTTATTGAAACCATTCCAACTATCCATTCAAAATTGACGATAGATAATTGTTATCATGTGAGTGGCACCCATGTAAAGGTTTCCCTTCAACACATTGTCCTTTATTTTCTTAAAATGAATAGATGCGCACTTAAGAGAAGCACCCACGCCTCGAGGAGTCACTGATCCTTAAGAACCATGTTAGGTTGATCGTCCAGTTATTGGGTCGGTATTAGCAAGACAACCCTGCCTCACGTAAACATCTTGATGCCCCCCTACCTCCTTTTTTATGACTAAGGACCAAAGTTCCAAACCATTGCATATCCATTTCACAAATGAATGATAAAGTTTGCATGTTAAAATAACCTTCAAGATAGAGCAATTTTACTGTTCCAAATTACTTTCTTTCCTTTCAAGATCTTGATCTTGGTCGTCAATCATCCCTGACATGGAGAAAGGAAGGGGTGCCCCACTTTTGCGGGGTACCCCACTCAACAATTACTTTTCCTTGATTATTATACCTAGCACCTTTTCCCTCATGTTAATGAATCGGGTTCTTCTTCAAAGCTTATTTTTTGCAATAACAGTTACATCAGACATAAATGAGCCGAAAATTTTGTTATGGAAAACTTAATTTTGTTAGGTAGTTGATGAGCTCAATTTGGAGATGTTCTCCAACAGCGACCTGCATAGAGAACACTGGTAGAGACTTAGAACTTTTCATGGGAATTTTCTTCATCGCAAGCTTATCTTGTGTAATTTCAGTTACATCAGACATAAATGAGAAGAAAATTTTGTTATTGAAAACTTAATTTTGCTAGGTTGTACATGAGCTCAATTTGGAGATGTCGCCCAACAGCGACATGCAGAGAAAAACACTGGTAGAGACTTTCATAGGAAATTTTCTTCATGGGAATGTACTTCATGGAAAGCTTATCTCGTGTAATTTCTGTTGCATCAGACATAAGTGAACAGAAAATTGTTATGGAAAACTTAATTTTGTTAGGTGGTTCTTGAGCTCAATTTGGAGATGTCGCCAAACAGCGACATGCAGACGAAATACTAGTGTAAGAACTTTTCTTCATGGAGTATACTTCATGGAAAGCTTAGTTTGCGCAATTTCAGTTACATTGGACATAAATGAGTAAAAATTTTGCCATGGAAAACTTAATTTCGTTAGCTGGTTCATGAACCCAATTTGGTGGAGATATCGTCCAAGACATGCAGAAAAAACACCGGTAGAAATTTTGAGAATAACGTTTTTCTTCATCGGAATGTTATCCATGCTTCCATCAGGATTTCGAAAAGCTTTTGAGCACCTCCCTACCCATCAGAGGTCAACAATCGTGGCTGGCGGTCTTCAAAAAACTCAAAAGCCCTCACCATTCTTGTTTGACGAGAAACAGTGAGGTGCTAGCGAATGTCTGAATCCAAATGTTAGCAAACCGTTCTTTATATTACAGTGCCTTAAAAACGAACCAGTGCGTTAAATCACTCACCCACCAGTTCTGAGCCGGTTCAGAATCACCAGGGTCATTTTTCAAGGTTTTTTTCTACAAACTTCAAAGAGAATAAAAACACTTGCCAAAAACTATGGGAACCCAGGCAAAATGGGGGGGTCTTGAACCCTAACCGGTTCTGAGCTAACTTGGCTGGTTAAGCAATTTGATGGTTAGGTTTTTTCTTGGGTAGGTCATGATGGATAAGTTTAAGAATAACATATTAAACCTCTATTAAAGTCTTTGCTGCCAGGGGCAGAAAATAATTGCTCAACCACCTTCCAATGACGATGACCAAAACATGTCCATATTTATGTGAATTACGGTTTAAGAATAACATATTAAACCTGGTTTGTCCACAAACAGTCATCGATGTCCTGGGATGTGGCCATGGGCGGAAAAATAATCACTCAACCACCTTCCAATGACAATGACCAAAACATGTCCATATTTATGTGAATTACAGTTTGAGAATAACATATTAAACCTGGTTTGTCCACAAACATTCATCGATGTCCTAGGAAAGTCTTTGTTGTTGCCATTGGCAGAAAAATAATCACTCAACCACCTTCCAATGACAATGACCAAAACATGTCCATATTTATGTGAATTACGGTTTGAGAATAACATATTAAACCTGGTTTGTCCACAAACATTCATCGATGTCCTAGGAAAGTCTTTGTTGTTGCCACGGGCGAAAAAATAATCACTCAACCACCTTCCAATGACGATGACCGAAACATGTCCATATTTATGTGAATTACGGTTTGAGAATAACATATTCAACCTGGTTTGTCCACAAACATTCATTGATGTCCTAGAAAAGTCTTTGTTGTTGCCATGGGCAGAAAAATAATCACTCAACCACCTTCCAATGACAATGACCAAAACATGTGCGTATTTATGTGAATATACTTAGAAAAAAAAAAGGTTAGCTTTTAAATTGCCTTCTTTCTTATCGGGTAAGTTGACTGACATTGTGCTGCAACTATCAGCAAACTAATCATCAATCGAGGTGCCCGTTTACCTGCACAGTTAACAGCATTAACTGCATAAATCATAATCAGATTAAAGGAATTTGAGTCTCATCTCGTTCTTCAGCAGGCTTACAGCAAATGACATGTATAAACTGGGAAAAGCCAAAGATGCAAAATATGCCCTCTCATTGTTTTGTGGCTAGTAAATGCCAATCTATTGGCTTTCTGGTCTTTCCAACCACTCAATCTGAATAAATAGCATTAATCCTCTTTTTTCTGATTTAAGTACTACCATTTGTCTATTCCACATAAAATTGACAGCCTTTTTCCATTTTTATTCCGTCCTTTTTTTGGAAGAAATTAGAGGAACCAAACCTGGATACAATCTGGAAAGAATATCAAACACAAAAGGAAAGTAGAAAAAAGCTTTTATGATAATAGAATAATAAAAAAAAGCAGCTTCTTTGTAGTTTAGCATCTTGTTTTGACCCAACAGAAATATCATGGTCATCAAGGTCATGAACACATATATAGGCTCCAGCAGGAGCACACTGTACACTTATTGCCTTGGGCAAAATACCAACTTGGCAAAATTTTGGGATCCAAATTAGGTTCACCATATTACATTTTAAAAAATAGAAAAAAGGGACTGAGTTGGTAACACGTTAAATAGGACAATCTTCGTTCAATCTTAGGACATTCTTTTTTCAGACATATATAGAATACATATTTTCCTTTTTCTCCTTTTTGAAGTTGGTTGTGAAGACTTAATACAGCACCGGTCAGGAGGGATAACATGGTTCCAATGAAGGCTCTAAAAGGTCAAGTGGAAGGCCCAAAAAGATATAGATAGAAATAATAAGACGAGATATGGTGACTTATGGTCTGACTGAGGGTGTGGCTCTTAATAGAGAAGAATGGCAGAACAAGATTAGTGTAGTAGAGCCCAAATAGTTGGGATAAAGCTCAGATGATTATGATGATGATGATGATGAAGTTGGTTGGAAGGTTAAGGAGATTACATCCCCAAAACTCGGGGTCTAACAATACTCCTAAATAGGCTCTTTTTACCTAAGAGAGAATATCCCCATGTAAGAATATATTATTTTGACCAAAGTCATTATATCACTAGGTGCTCTTCACTTTGTTTACACCCACACCAAGATATTCTATCAAAGGACACGGCACTTAGGGATACAAATAACTCCTTTTTCTTCGCTTTTTTGTGATGCCATGCTTGGGATTCAAAATAAAAACTGAAGGATAGAGAAGCTCCTTTCTCTCCCCCTTTTTTGTGATGCCATGCTTGGGATTCACAATAAAAACTGAAGGATTGAGACTCTCGGTGCCACT
Organism: Amborella trichopoda; assembly: GCF_000471905.2. The sequence goes on from NW_006499827.1 coordinate 3,504,656, forward strand.
AGAATAGGGCAATCCCAATCTGCTTATATTATCAAAGATAAAAGGGTGGGGGAACAAAAAGATAAAGAAGAAGTCGGTGAAGAATAACTTACAAGTTCTGTTCACCGACCACCCTTCCAGCCCATGGGGAAGATGAAACACAACAGAAAGGACAAGGCCCCGACTATGTCACTACCAGAGATGGTGCACATTTCACAAACGAAAGAACATTAGTGCTGTGAAAGAATGCTCTCGCTACAGTATTTCTTAAAGTTTGCACTCTCTTCCACCATGAACTCGCTGCAGAATATTCCATACAAAATTAATCAGCAAATAGTGAAACAGCATTGAAGGGTTTAGAATCTGCAATAAAAGATCATGTAGGCATACACAATTTTCAGATAAAGGCCAGCAATGTTCAAAACACAAACTTATAAATCATTAGACACATCATAGTCACTAAGTATGAAAATCTGACATGCAAGCTTCAACATTTAACATCAATTCGTGATGGTGTGCATTCAACTGAAATTGTAGATCAATTCGTGGTGGTGCGCCTTCAACTGAAATTGCAGATTCACATGATGTGGGGTGTGCATATGCCCATGGCCATAGGTAGCCCTTATGCACGATTTAAAGCCCACCTTGCATGTCTCAGAACATTTTGATATTTGCGTCACTTTGGTTTTAACAACCATACATACATGTGCATTTCTATGTATGTGTTTGTACAAAAGCATCTATGTTCGTCATGTGTCGACACACATACATGATATTTGTTTGTTAGAAGTATACAAATCAATGACAATTTTCAGTGAGAAATTGTATGTGCTTATGTATTTCAAAATCACGGAATGATGAATGTGAGGCAGCATGTGAACTGGCTTCACATTGGTATATGTATATGCCTACATGTGCATAGCTTGGATACTAGAAACTCTTTCTGTTTTTTTTATGATCGGTAAGTGAAGATCCAATGAAAAGAATTAAGTGAGAGGCCAAATCCCAGTTTCAGAATTACATGTTAACACCAAATTGTATACAAAAAATGAGAGAGAAGAAACCCTGAACAGAAAGGTCAGCTGAAATGAGATTAAAAATTCATATAAAATAAAGGCTTCTAATTTCAACGCAAATTAAAAAAAAAAAATGTACATACAATATCCGTTCAACCATTTGTGATGCATCCCATCTTGGGCTCCAGGGACAATCAGAAATAGGAGGGGACTTAATTGGTATACCCATGGAATCAAAATGCTGTAAAATCATGTGAAATAAATTGAATGAGTATTATGAACATATGATCTTAAAATGTTAAATATCTACAACAATGATCCAAACAACTATGAAACTTTCAATATTATTAGAGATCAGTATTCAACAATGATCCAAACAACTATGCAACTCTCCATCTGTTCAGTCACGGAAGACATGATCTAGTGACGTCGCTGAGTATGCCTTGAAAACTAAATTCCTCTTCAAATAAACAGGATAGGTTAACACTCTAGAGAGAGAAAAAACAAACATGGATAAGCTAGAGGGTCCTAGAGAAATAAAAGCCAAAAAATAAACAATAAAGTTGGTTATGAGCTCTGAAATTGAACTAACACATCTAAATTAACAAATTCGTTATAATTATGAAAGCTGTAGATGCTTCTAGAATTGAAAAAAATGAATTTTTTATCCTTTTTTTTTGGAAATTGTTAACGGTTGTATTAATAACAAGGGAAATTACATCGTTTTTATCAGAGGATCCTAGAGAAATAAAAGCCAAAAAATAAACAATAAAGTTGGTTATGAGCTCTGAAATTGAATTAACATATCTAAATTAAGAAATTCATTATAATTATGAAAGCTGCAGATGCTTCTAGAATTAAAAAAAATGAACTTTTTATCCTTTTTCTTTTTGAAATTGTTAAAGGTTGTATTAATAACAAGGGAAATTACATCGTTTTTATCATTTTTAAGTAATAACAATGAACTGGACTTCCATAATTTCCTTGCATTTAACAGTAAATTCATATTTTTCAAGGGCCAAATCAGCTGCATTGATTGCTGTGACTAGTTATCAGCAAGCACTAGAATTCCGAGATACAAACGCAAGTAGTTGGAAGTTCTTGAAAATCCGTGAATGTGAAACTCTCAAAGGACCTTGAAACTGAGCCATCCCGAGGGGGTCGAATATGGGTTGGATGGGTTAAGAGGGGAGTGTTCCTGAAATGAAGGGGAGGGGGGCTGGGGAGGGACGGGAGAAAGACTCATTGGTTTGGCTAGGAGATGATGAGGGGATTGCAGCTAAAGGAGAGGGGTGACAGAAATCAGGGTTAAGAAGGGGAAGAGGGGGCATTGTGCATACGAGCAGGGGGGCCGGGAGAATTCCAAGGGGGGGGGTGAGGGTCTGGGACTCTAGGGAGAGGGAAAGGTGCATGTCCCGCAAGAAAGGGGGAACTGGGGTTGCAGAAAAAGTAAGGGGAGAGCGATAATGGACCCTGAATGGCAAAGGGACCTTGGAAGCTAAAGCAGTTGAGAGGTATAGGGAAGGGGGAGAGTGGGTGACAAAAGCTGCTATCCAGGGGGTCGAGATAGAAAACGGAAAAGGGAAGAGGTATGGAGAGGGAGGGAGCTTGCAAAAGGGGCAGGGAGGGCAGCAAGCGGGGATTGGGGCGAGAAGTGAGGGGAGGGTTAGGCCTCTGAATGGAGAAGGGAGGTTCCTCGTCAGGGGCATCAAGGAGAAGGAGAAGTAAGACGGGGTGGGGGCAAAGGATGGTGGTGCAGCAGGTTCCATCAGCTGAAGGGAGGGAAGTGTGGGGGCTAGAAATATGAAGGGCGAAAGAGGGAGAGGATCGACTCGGCGAGGGAAAGGGTGGGGAGATGTGGGTTGTGACAAGGGGGGAGAACGATTGCGATGAGGGTAATTCAAAGGGATTTGGGGGGGGAACAGGATAGGAGCCGGGACCGTCGGAAGGAGAAGGGCTAGGTACGGCGGGTGTGGGGACATGAGTGGTTGAAGGATGCCAGAAGGAGGTGGGTTGGGGAGGAGGCACCATGGCAAGGATGGAGAAGGTCGGAGATGAGCGGGCGGCCACTCGGGGGGAGAACAGTCGGACTGGGATGGCTGATCGAGAGGGGGAGTATAATTGTCGCCAAGAGGCAATGGCGGCAAAGGTGGCTAAGGCACGCATATGGGTGGCTCATTGGAGGAAAAGCACGGGATCACTGATGAGTGGGGACGGAAGGAAAGCAGGGGATAGGCAGTGAAGAATGGGGATGCCTCTTCGAGATAAGTGGGGTGGCAGTCTAGTTCTCATTGAGAGGGGAGGGGTAGGCCGCCTATCAGTTGCAGGCGGATTTAAAATGGGAGAAGTGGCAAGGATCACGTGCTGGAGAGAGGTGGACGGTGCCATGCGGTGGGGGAAGCCGGGTGGAGCCTCGGATGGTGGCACGTGGTGGGAGGGAATCAGGTGGAACCTTGAGATGGGTTGGGCTGGAAGGAGCCCCGTGATGAGAAATACTGGTTACAAACACATGGTGCACGGATGTGTAGTCCATCAAGTGGAGCTCCTCGGGGAGAGGGGAGAATGAGAGGGGGCTAGGTAAGAGGAAGGGGTGGGAAAGTCAGGGGTTGGGCTGATGTCAGCCCTAAGGGAAGGTGGGAGGAAGAGAGGAAGGCGAAGGAGGGAGGGGCAGGGAGGTTGTGGAGCAATCCGTGCCGTAGATGGGGGGGCAAGATCGGACCTTCTTTGGCCCTTCAACGGCAATGGTACTTCCTAGGGCGCTGGTTGCGAGTAACCGTAGCCCATCCGTAAGACATGAAGGAATGACAAGAGTGCTCCCGAGACTGAGTATTCAAGAGGGTGGGGCCATAGTCCTGGACATGACAGTGGGATGGAGGTGAGACCATGACCCTAAACCCTAAGGACACAACAATACAAAAAAAAAAGCCAACCACTTCTACCCAAAGAGGCGGAATGAGGAAGGGATTGGGTGTCTCAATCAGTAGCTGAATGGTGCCCATGGGGAGGAACTCTGGAGAATTCCAATGCACCGAGACAAATGCGCCACAAGCCTCTCCGATGCGTTTTAAGGTATTGACATGCCAAGCATGGAGTGGAATGTGAGAAGCTCTGAGCCAGATCTTTTGGGATAGAGTTGCCCCCATATCCTTGCTCCAATGGGTAAGAGATAGGGTGGAGTCTTTGAACTGTGGTTTTCTTCCACTTCATCGCTCTAAGAGCACTAACCTCGGATGGGGAGGAGAAGAGGATGTCGCCACTAGAGATTTTCCAGAAGGTGACATCTGGTTCGACCCAGAGTTCCTTATCCCATTTTTCTATGCCTCTGAGGTCGCCTCTGTGTGGGTAAAAATGTCCAACCAGGGATTGCTTCATGGATTGCTCAAGAAGGGCAGTTTATTGGCCTCCCACAGAAATGGAGTTTGGAGAGAGCAAGGAGGGATAAGTATTGCGGGGGGGAAGGATGGGGAGGAGGGGATTGGGGGAAGGTAACCTATTTCAGCTTGGAGGGTTGGAATAGGTGTGTGTGATTCTCGTAGAGGGGAGGGAGGGAAGGTTGGGGATGGCCATCGGACGAAACCTAACTGGAGAATTTCAAGCCCGAAAAATGAAGCAAATTCGTCGTATCCGTGAAGAGTTGAAATGAACAGTCCAGGAAATGTGCCGCTCAATTCTATGTTTCTTCTATGCAACCAGTTTCAATGGTGCAAGGTAAAGATACAAATCAAGGTTCAAACTTTGAAGCAATTAAGATAATCACAGATAAGGGCCCGGTTTCTATGCGGCCAAGCCCATATATGTAGAAGTGCGGGCCTCTTAATAAATCTATTTTTGAGATGGATTTTAAGACTTAACTTTTTCTGGACATGTAATCTCTAACATGGAGATCATGAATATGAAAAAATAAATAAATTTTAAAAACTAGAAATAATAATTCTAATAAGAAAACATTTGGACCATTAGTTTCCATTGTTTTCAGATGGAACACTTACTTGCATCCATCTTTAAGATGGATGCTTTACACTTTCTGGACTGCATATGTAGAAATGCGGTCCAAAACAATTTTCCCACAGATAAAATCCTAACAAAATTGCTTTTGTTTCTAGAGACAGTGTCTTTATTGTTTTTGATATTTCTGTTTCTACAAACAATTTTATGTTTACATTGTCCATGCAATCAAAGTTGGCAAAAGCTCTTAGAGCTCCAGCAATTATTTTGTAGCCCTAAACTTAGACTAATTCACATAAGAACTACATGTACAAACATCACATCAACTTCAAAAAGTAATACATGAAACAAGAACAAAAATGTGATCATTACCTGAGAACTTTGCAATATCAACACTGGTTGTTGCTTAGGGAATTGGGTCGAAAGGTAAAAGTGTACCTACAATCACCAATTTAGAAGGAGATGAATCATATCATATGTTAACAACAACGAAACAAAAATATCAATATACTCTGCAGAAGAAAGATAAAATTAAAGAAACTACTTTAGCAACAACACAATAGATATGTTGGTAGACTTTGCACAAAAGAAATAAAAGGGAAAAAACTCATTTTAACAACACGAACACATCTTAGAAAATTTTTGCAAAACTGTTCACCAAAAATTATCATCTAAAGCATCAATCTAGCAAAAGAATGTACGATTACAAGGATCAAAAAATACTGCAACAAATTCCCCATCCCATGTTCACCAACTATTGCATATAAAATGCAGAACAGTGAGTTAATAATGAGGTACATATGCTATATAAAACAAAAAAGAAAGAGATCTCATGAAAGTATATGAACTTTTCTCGTACCAGAAATGTAAATACCCCAGATGAGGCAAGCATGGTCACTCTCCTGCAAAATATCTGACCAGAGAAGCACTCAGAAAAACCAGACAAATCACATAAACATGGAAATAAGTACAGAGTGCCACAAGAGCATACTGGATCAGCTTCCAATGGCCTGCCAAATAGAAGAGCTAAAGCTTCAATAAAGCGTCTTCTTGCATTAAGTGATGCAACAGCCTCCATTATCTGAAATCCAATAATGTTAAAATCAAACAAACTTGCATTAAAGGAGTAAGGGAGGCCATGAGCATTTTAATCCTGATGGTTTAGCAATCATGCGCCAGAGAGAATACTCAACAAGCAATTCATCTATGATGAAAAACAGACACTTGTCAGAAGTTTGTAAAATTAATCACAGGGACATAATTCACTTAAATGCTAGTGAATGAATTTCCAACCGATGGACCCAGAAAAAGAGCTGCACCTTGTGCCAACCAGGGAATTGAGTGCACCAAGTAAATTCATTCACATTAATGTGTTGTTTAGACACTAAGTTTTGTGATTCATAGGCGAGATAAGCACTTGATGTTACAGTAGAGTATACTACCAAAGGGGTTAAAATGAGAACATTTTAACGAGCATATCTATGGCTAATTTATTGATTTAATCTCTCACACCCTTGTTGGATCCAAGTCAATATTTTGAAATTCCCCATGCAGAGTATGGGTCTTTGTATGGAAAGGTTATAATATGCAGGTGGAAGATGTTCCTTTATTCTTCAATTATCATGTTTACCACAAGATCAAAAGATTAGATCCTCTTCAGAAAGGCTTTCTATTTAGGGAGAGCTTGTTGAGGCAAGGCGAATTTTAGAGGGCTATTAGAGATGAAAGCACAACTGCTTTTGATTATCACATGGTATTCAAGCAATTTGACCACTATAGTTTTGTACAGTGATGGGTCGTAGCGGTAACTATTAGTCATTGGGTGCATAAATATGTCTCTGGTCTAGTTACTCACTTTCATATCCAAGGTGCAGATAGGAAAGTTGCAACTTGCAAAGTATCAAGAAAATGTACAGCCAATGATTATTGAAAATTGAAGATTCGTGTTATCTATAAATCCAATCATTCTCTGACAAATTCTTTAGCAAGCAACTTAGCATCTCTAATGTGGATATTCAGATATAAGTAAGATTTGTATTCTGGATTCCCTAAAGGACAGTAAATTTTGACTGTATCCTGCTTTGGAGCCAAGATCCTTATGGGAAATACTGCAACAAATTTTTGGTTCCTAAAATTCACATTACATATAGGAGATGCGAACTACCACAAGGGCCATAACCCGGTGCTGGTCCCGCCTAAGCAGGGTCCTGGGAGGGGTGGGCTGGAAACGGTCCTAACCTTTGGCTTATGCACAAAGTGGCCACTCTCAGGACTCAAACCAGCGCTCTTTCGCTGGCTACCCAAGCCTTTTACCGTCACACCAAGTGACAGCCCCTGCGAACCTATCACAGGTCTGAGCAAGTATTACAGCCCTAGGATTGCAGCCTTCTCTGTGTTTACGGAGACCACACGAGTTTTCCTACCATCGTGATGGAGTTCATTTATGCTGGTTCTATCTTTTGCTCAATGGAAGAGGGGCAGTCTCTGGAATATTTTCCATCCGTTCTATTATATGGGATTAGAAGGAAAAGAATAGTAGAAGTTTTCGAGGGCAGTCATCTTACCAGAGATTTTGTGCATGACCAATTGATGGTTATATCAGTAGCTCCTCTGAAAGTTGAAAAGGTGGCATTGTATGATCCAAAGGATGGTCCTATGGTCTCTTCTTAAGAAATGGTGAGAAGGGATGAAGTTAGGGATTGATAAGGTGCCATAGGTGGATATGCTCTTAAAAGTTTCTGAACCATGAATCAATGTATCATGAGAAGAAATCACCAAAGTTGCATTATCAAGCAGCAATAGAACAAATGTGTGCTGGTAGAAATACACAAATAATTTTTTCCAGGATTTATATCCGTTTTCCTAGGTGTTTTTCATGATCTATATAATCACACATTCAAATGTATGTTGTTACTGTTTGTGTGTATGTTAGATCAATCTAATTCACAAACATTCCAAGCCAGCATCCAACCAGTTCATATTTGCCATACTGCCTCAAACAGGACACAAGTTGGCTATGTCCTCCTCAGTAAAAGGGCATAAAACCCAGGGATGGACATCCGGGCTCTCCCTCAGCCAAACAAGCCTCAAAAGGCAGAGACCCAGAGGAGAAATTAAAATATTGGTGGTCCGCCATCCATAGAGCCAGATTACAGAACAAACAGGCAGCAGACGCCCAATATAGATCTGGTTGCGGAAACCATGCAAACCTCTCATAGACACCTCAAGCGATCTCGACATGAGGTAAAATTTGGAGGTAAACAAAACATGCATAAAGGGACCGCTTCACAAAAAATAAAAGGATTTGGACCTTCAAATGCCCCCGGGTCATTGGATCCACAGAAAAAAAAGAAGCCTATCAAAGACTTGGCTAAAGAGTTTGAAACAGTGTAAAATTGGGTGGAAGCTTAATCCAGCGTTCTCCAAACCTGCCCTCCAAGGTTCAAATCATTTGGACACCATCCGTCCCCATTCTCAAGATTTTAAGATCAAAGGTCACTGCAATAGCAGAGGGTGCTACTGATACAGAGAGTGCCTCAAAAAGGGGTCTAATTAACAAAGCCACCCATAGTGGATGGTCTCAGCTTGAGATGAAGCTTAATGGATTTTAATCCAAGCCTTGAACATCATTTGACCCACTTTTCGAAGAGATGAAGATCAAAGCTATTGCTCCAGCTGACAATGCAATGTACTACTCATACCGACTATCGCTGAACATGGCCTGCACATATACTGCAATGACCTCAAGGCCTTCTTTCTTAAATTTCTCTCAAACCCTGTGATGCTATGAGTTGGAAGTTCAGGGAAAATGGTCCTTTTTGACTAATCTACAACCAATATAAATGTTGAAAGAGTTCATTTTAAGATTGGGGATCGAATCAAAATTTAATATCAAGGATTACAAAGGGGCTGCTGTCGGCAGTAAACTGCATGAACTCCGGGCCCTCTTTCTTCCATTTCTCCCATACCCGAAGCTGTTTTGAGCTGAAATTTGTTGACAATGATCCTCTCTCAGTTACCTACAAGCTCATATAACCATATTTGCTTTAAGATTTGAAAGCGAATGAAGGCCCAAATTGCGATAATGACATATAGATTATGATCAATCCATAACTCCATGAATGAGGAATTTTTTAATGATGTTTAAGCCATGAGATTCCCAACTCAATCCCCACCAATCTATGAAAGAAATCAAGGCGAGACCCAAAGCCATGCTAATTTAGTCAAACAAGAGGCTGAACCGACAATCAAAGTGAAGCCCTAAGTTTCAAGGCATGACTTAAATTTTAGCTCAAAATGTGTATCTAACTTGCCTCAAAAGTTAAAACAAGGCAAGAGTTACACCCCAACGGCTATAAATATCTCATTCCTTTGTCATTTGGAGAAAAAAAGAGAATAGGAGAGGAAGGAGAAAAAGAGTTGCCAAGGATGAGACCAAAGGGGTAGAAAAAGAAAGAGAGATTTAGAGTGCCTAATAGAGACTTAACGAGTTCTATCCTAAGAGGAAGAATGCATGACTCCAAACCTTGGCTATGAGATTCTCAACCTAACGGGAATGAGATCAAGTGATTAAGGAAAATAGAGACTTCTTAAAGAAGATCAAAGGCCTATAAGATCAAGATTCAACTTTAGCTAGATCAAGCCCAATCTTCTCTTCAAGGAATTGTATGAATTGCGAGAGAGTTGTGAGGAAGAAACGCAACCCCCTTCTCTTATATCACAAGGAAAGAAAGCTCATAATCTTGTGGGGTCCTATTTCATGTTTTGTACTTCAATTCCTTTCAATCTTACCTTTGATTCCTGTGCTAGACAGAAAATCGCTCCTTCCTGTGCTAGACAGAAAATCGCTCCTTAGAGGGCTGCTACCACATTGCTTGCGTAGCACAGAATTATGTTCGAATTGTTAAGGGGGCCTTTTTTGCAACCTTCAAATTGTTTAGGGTGCTTTATTTGCTCAAAAAAAGGCTTTCTTATAGTGTCAATGGGTAAATCAATGGGCTGTTTATAAAGAGCCTGGAGCTAGTTCCTCTAACCATATATATATATATCTGTGTGTGTGTGTGTGTGTGTGTGGAATATACCACAAAACGCCTATAGATGTAAATAAACAGTGATTTCACCTACCCTCATCACCATCCAAACTTCATCGCACGGTCATAGTTGTCCGGTAGTGTTTCATTTTTCATTTCTGTTTTACTCATTGGAATAATGTGAAATTTGGAGCGTGTGTACATCTTAGTGAACGCACCTAATAAAAATATGAAAAAAATAATTTTCAAAATATAAATTAACCAAAATACCC
>NW_006499827.1:3526484-3549012 GCF_000471905.2 Amborella trichopoda
ATATATATATATATATATATATAACAATCCTCCTCATGACTGTCCTATGGTTTCCATAACTTTTGATCCTAGTGCGTCGAGATCCTAGAGTCATGTCACTCTTTTCATTCCCACTGTGATTAAGAGTCATAATATGCAGGGGTTACAATGCTATGAAAGGCCATAACTCCAACAATAACACGTTGGAAGTGAGTTATCGAGCATTTCATTGCAGGATAGTGCAATTTAGTACAACACAAATTGTCCGTCTCCATGTGACTTGGACAATCCAAGTAAGAGGGAACCCCCCTGACTCCGATAGTGGATGTAAGAGTCTATGGCTTTTAAGTCTTTGCACCTCTGTTTTTTCAGATCTATGCGTGCTCTATGAAAGCAAGTGGGAATCTCCTCTAACCTTAGCCGGTTCGATTATTCTCTCTCCACCCCTAATTCTCTCTCTAGCTGTAATTCTCCTCGCATGTTTTACAATTGTGTGAATTTGTCTTCCTACATTGTATTTTTGTTGTTTTTATTCATGGATAAGAGATTTCTGCTACAATTTTACTTAGTTTATTGGCAAATAGTTTTGGTATCTATGGATTGTGGTATGTATTGCGTTATCCCCATTATTATTTATAGATATTGAATTTCAGTTAGGAGATGAGAGAGAATAAGAGAGGAATTTCAATGTGAACAATACAAATCTGCTTATTTTTGGAGATAGAGAGCATTTTGGGTAAAGAGTCTAATAAGAATAGGCCTGAGGTGCAAATTTATAGTTAGAAGAAGGCAAATGTGGAGCTTCTGGTGAGCGTGGGCGCAATCATGGTTGTCTGCCAGTTCCTCGCAACCTAGGTATAGAGAGGGGTAAGATTCAAAGAGTGAGAATGCGAAATATTGCCCTACTATCGGGCAGCTCTGAAGTAAACTGTTAGCTATTGCGGGACAACGCGGGAGAAAAATCAGTGAACGGCCATGGAAATGCTAGACAAATGTTAAAGAAGAAAAGGAAGAATATTACTATGCAAGAAGTTCCCCAATAACACCAATGCTGGACAGGTGGTGCAATTACAGAAAAACGAGGCTGTTGGGGGGAGTGGGGTGGTCGGTATAATATTCGGGAAATAATACCCTCTTAATGATAAAATGGAAGAAAATGTGTTCATACATATTTTTTCCAAAAAAGAATCTTATCTCTATATAATACTTTTATTTTTGTGTTTTTGTTGCGTTGGGATTCACCTGAGGAGGTATTACTGCAAAAGAAGATGGTGATGGAGGGATGCCCCAAAGACAACACTAGCTTACTTATAGATTGACTCCCTATCGCCATCCAACTCGTTGAGGTGAGTGGATGGTGATAGCCTTAATCTCCACATACTTGATGTGTGGATAATAACAACCTTACCAATAATTACAAAACACCACAAGTGGAATGGCTGGTAATTACAAAACACCAAGTTGAATGGACAAGGAAATCACTTGCACCCCCGACTGTGATCCTAGTTTGAATAAACTTGGTGCCCGCCAAGCCAGGGTGCCCGTGGACAATGATCACCCCACTTGTGACTATTATGGTCTACACACTTGCCCAACTAAGTATATTGATAGTCACTCCCTTGTCATGATCTAAACCCATGTCTCCCTAAGTCAAGCCATCCATAATCGAGCCAACCAAGTCATTGTTTGGATTACCATTTGTCCTCACCATCTTACCCAAGATCTCGAACCAAAGGTCTTTAGCCACTAGCCCACACATGCATACATTAACGCCGCACCATTTTGACCTCTCGCACACTCAAGACGGAGAGGGTCTCCCCTCCCTCACATACGGTCATCGGTCTAAAGAATTAGCGATGCTAGGAGAGAACTAACTACGCCAAATTAGGAAAATGTTTACAGCCTGTGTGAGAGCTTTTCGGAGAGGAGCCCGACATAGTTCTCGACCAATCTACAAGCAAAACTTAGCTTGCGTGCATTTGAGGCTAAGGAAGAAGTTATAACGGTGCACTGTTTAGGAAGGTTCATAGCTTTGCCCTAAAAAATCATTTGCACGTGCACGGAGGGCACCAGAAGCGTGCGTGCTTTGAAGGTTTAGTGAAAGGGCGGGAGCGAATCTTCGTTCCCTTGTGTGCTGCTCTACTCACTAACCAAATATGCGGAGGGTTATGAGAGAGGGTATAGAGAGTTGAGGCAGCACTTCTACTTATGCTTGATCGCTCCATTCTAGACGACAAAATGGCGAGCGTTGCAGCGGCCATTAACCAGGCAGCGCCCTCAAAAACCCTAGATTCATCTTTGTGGTGGGACTCCTTTGTGTCTCTTCTCACAGAGCTTGAAAACCTGTCGCCACCGGCGTCACATCCTCCCCCTTCGCTGGTATGAGCAGTTCATAAACCGTAAATTCTTCTTTTCTCTCTCTCTCTCTCTCTGTCTAAAATCGCTACCTATTCTCAATCTCGAAGTGTTTCCATTCCTCAGACGAAGAAGCTCGAGGACAATAAGGGATGGCTTCTTAACACTCTTGCCTTTTTTAAGCCACCAAGTGTGGAGTCAAGGTCTGCTTTGGACTCTCCAAGTATCGCACTGGGTTCGCATCGTGTGGTTATAAACACAAAATTGACGGAGGTTGCTCTTAGAGTCGGCTCTCTCCTGGTAATTTAGATGATTTTCCTTGATATTTTATGAGTTTGGTTTAAATTTTGGGATTAGTTGATTATTGTCAAAATTTCACATGATTGCAAACTTGTTAGAGTGTATTTCACGATTCATGGGAAAAGGTTTTGTGAATGCCCTGAATTTCACAGTAAGAAGAACATGTTTATGTGTATCAGTATTGTTGCATTATAGAGCAGCAGGTATTGCTATGATTAACTTACTTGTAAGACATTATTGTTTTTAATCAGATTTCAAGTTCACATATGGTTTTGTTCTTTTGCAGGATTTAAATGAAGTGCAAGCGTACATTTTAGTGAGTAGGTCCATTGAAGTCCATCAAGCGGCTGTTGACAACAAATTAGAGGCGTACCTACCTCAGGTTAGTGACTTGTTTTGCTTTTTGTCTTCCCTTGTGTGCTTGTCATTCTTTTGAAACGTAATGAAATTTTTATGAGCAAATAGAGATGTTCTTGCTGTTATTTGGGGTTGTTAGAGAAGAATTGAAATTTTTTAGTTGCTTTTGTAATTCTTTGTTTTATTTTATTGCCTTACTTTCATTATTTGTTGCCTTTCTTTTTCTTTTGTCCTGGTAAATTTAACAAGGGCAGTTTTTTGTGGAAACAACATGCAACAAAAAGATGCCAAATGTTGAAACTTCTACAGGACAATCAAGAAAGATGAAAAGCATAATTTTAATCCCCTGAAAACTTATAAGAAAGTAGCTAAAGGTCCAAATATGAACCCCTTCACGGTTGGTTGGTATTTCAATTACCACGGCATCATCATTATTTCATCAGCCGCTTTGGACCTTTCTAATTCTCTCAGCATCTCTCTCTCTCTCTCTCTAAATTCTGGCTATATCTTCTTTGGCTTCCATAGTTTCTTTTTGGATATTCCTCCTCTTCAATCTTTGCATGGACTTTTCGGGATCTCCCTCATGCTCAGAGGATGGATGGAGTACCGCTTATGCTTGTCCATTTTACTCATAAAGATGAATTACTGGTGGCTGTAAAAAGAGTGGACTATTCTACTAAGGCCTTGTGATTGCCTAAAGATTATTAGCCTTTGTGCTAAGATTTAATTAACAACTTGGAGATAGTGATCTCCTTTCATACAAATGTTTATAATACCGTTGGAATCATTTCAAGAGTTTCTTAGGGTGTTACAGTTCTATTTGACCTAACACATCCTCACTTTATTATTTTTGGACACCAGTAGTTGGACCATAGCTGTAACCTTGAATCCTGACTCTAGTCACACCCTTACAACTTGCTATTGCATACTAAGGTTGGTGGCATTCCAATAGTTGGGTGTCTCGGGTGCCACATGATTTCAGAGAATGATAACTTTTTCTGACTGTAAACCGATGATTGCAATTTCTTAATCAATTCTAAGCAAACTTGGTAATTTTTTTATCTACAAATACAAAATTTCAGACAATTATCTGATACAGGATGATGATGCTGAATGGTCCAAGTTAATTGCATAAGTATCTTAATCAAAGTCAAAGTGACCTTCAAGTAATATGCATATACTTATTTTCTTGAATTAACATCTGTGGGTGATTATTCCATAGAATCTGAACAGAGTATTCACTTCTTTTTTGTTCTCTCAGAATGATTGGCAAGTGCTAGCAGTATTGGGTATATCCTTTTGTTGCTCAATAATAGTCATTTCCTGTACATGTGTGCATTTGAAAAAATCTATACTATGTGTATATGCTGAATTTTATCTCCAATATTTTCGGATGTTTTTAGTTGAGCTATGTGGCTGTATTTTCCTTATTTTTCAAACCAGCTTACTGAAGATGTATGCAGTTTAGGTCCAATCAATTTCCATTAGACGTATGGCACTTTGATTGAATGGTTGAATATTTGGTTTGTGATTCTTTTTCTGCCTTCAAACTGATGGTTGCCCATTCTTTCTGCACTTGTTATAAAGATCATGATCCAGTACAATCTTGAAAGGCAATGTCTGCTGAAGTGCACTCGGCAGATTCTGCTGCATGCACGTAAGTAACTCCTCAATGCCTTTGTCATATGATGGCTGTATCTATATACTTGTCTTGCTTTTTATGTTGCACGCCTTTATGTTTTGTTGTCTTTGTCTCAATTCTTGTCATGTTTTTTTTTCTTATTCTTTGCTCTCATATGCATATGGACAATGTAGCTCTCGGTTTAATCCAATGGTTTTCAATTAGCATCTCATTCTAACTTTCAACAAAGAAACAAATGCACAACTTGATTGATTTGATCATCTTGAAGGACATTGATGAATGTCTAAGAAGTTGATTGGCAGTTCGGAGGCTGACGTCTTGGGTTGCTAGATGTTGGATGGGCTGCTGGGACTTTGATAAGCTTAAAGCCTAGTACTAGATTTCTGAGAGAAGCTGGAGACGTGTGCTTGAAGGAAAAGGAAGAAGTTGTGGTAGAGACCCCGGAGGAGGGGGATTATGTGGAAGAAGGTAGTGGTTCAGAAGATGACAGTAAGCAATGGGAGATGAAGATGGAGATAGTGAGTTGGATTGCTCCATAGATGTTGGTGATACTGATTTGTTTTGAAATGCAGTGAAATTTTGTTGAGATCAGTGAAATTGTTTGGTTTAAAGTTTAAACATTTATTTTGACAGTTTTACTTTATATCCAATAAGTTTTACCTATATGTATTCATAGTATCATGTTATGAATAATTAATGTGGCCGTGGTGTTTAGGTTTCACTTTTTATTATCTATTTGGGGTTGGATCAGATGGGCCACACGCATATAAATTGTGTATTTAATTTTCTATAATCATGATGAATATAATTTTTTAATCATCATTTGTATTTAATGGGCCATGAATTTTCTTTTTCAGTGATTAATTAATGAACTTTTGGAATTGAAAGCTCACCCTGTATTTCAGCGTTTCAATTTTTCTTTCCAATATGTACATATCAGAGCATGGGCAGTGATCCTAAATTATATTCCTTTGGGTTCTAGTGAAACTACAGACTGATAATGTCACATGCTATTTAGTAACAATGTTATAAGCCATTGGTTATAAATGAGCCATTATACTTGACATTTTCAATAAATTACCCAAAAGGAAATAATTGACATTTTAATAACAAATATAATTTTAGTATTTAATTTATATGTATATCTGATATTATGATATTACATGATATAATATTATATTATATATGAGAAAATTATGTAAGTCAAGACCTTAATGTAAAAACTGCCTGTCTTTCCCCTTTGCAACCTAGTTGTCTGAACATGCATCCCAAGTTGTGCATCTTGCAATACACCTGGGATGGCTTGCATCTGGTAATTACTTGTTCAATATGAGCACCTGGGTGGAATTTTAAAGCGCTCGTATAGTTAGGTGGTTCATTATTCAATTATTTGCTTTTCTAATGAATCTTCTTGTTTTGTCCTTTGATGAATTGTGCTTGTATATGGACTTGAGAATATGCTAATTGCTCTTTTTTTTATTTTCTCTATTAATAGCCTCTTTCCTAACTCCATTGTTTATTACAATTTGGTGTAGTATCTATTGGTAGTAGTGCCCCTGAAACCGATGCCATCAAGAAGTTTGCCATGGAGCTAGTACATGATGGCCTGGAAAGAACAGCATTTGAGACCCTCATGAATCTTCTCTCCTCTAAAAACCCAGAGCAAATGGTATACTTTCTGGAAGCAACCCATTCGCTTTCAAGCGAATGTCATAGTTTAAGCTGTTACTTAGTTTCCTTACATTATTGCGTGGCATTTTTGAAATGTAGCATGTTTTCTGAGAACTATTATGAGGTATACTTTAACAATTTAGCACAATCCATATCACTTGGGGATTTTTACTGGAAGGTATATTATGGTATTATGAACGTGGTATTATGAACTGTAAGGCTTCTACAGCTATGCTTCATTTATCCTCTTCTTGTGGTATGCAGTTACTTGTTAAATCCTTTCTTTGGTTTTATGATTTTATGGTGTTTTCTTTTGGGGCTCTTACTAAAATTCTTGTGCCTCATGCAATGATTGAAAAACATTTACTACATACATGAAGTCTACGGTTTTTTATTTAATTTGTAATAATTTTTCTTCTCTTTCTTTAAAATTGAGTGGCAGCAGCTGTGGTGGTGATGGTGCAACAGTAGTAGCGGTGTCTATGGCGGAGAGGCTGGGTTGTTTAGTGGCATCAGCAGTGGTGGTGGAGTGGTGATGTTGTGTTATAAGATGGGAGTTTGCCTCATAAGATCATTTTCTTAAACAAAATTGATTTGGAAACTGGCCTTTCCTAATCCCTAGTAATGCTATGGTTTCCCTACGACACTGTTTAAGATTGATATTTACACTGTTTATGTTTGATATTTACATGCCCAACAATATGTTGCCCAAGCACATCCAACAATCCTCTTTTTTTTTTGGCAACCTCTGTATTTCAAAGTTAGTGCAATATAGTTGCTATCCAAGCCCAGCATTGGGTAATGCTTGTGGGGGTAGTCTTGGTTTCCCGCATGGAAATGGATGCAGTAAGTGGTGTGTGAATCAAAATCCATGAACAACAACTGTCATTTACATATACATCTAGATGAGTGAAACATGGGATATAAGAAATGCTTGCTTCTTGGGGGCAAAATGTGTTTCTAGGTATCAATGGTATAATCAAGGTTGATCTTCGAGTTAAGTTTTATGGGGCCAGTATTTGACTGATGCACTTTATAGTGTGATCAATATAGAACCTCGTATTTTCTCGTGGTTTTCTGAATGAAAAGCTTGAAGAGAAAGAGAGAAGAGTGAATAAATGAAAGAATTGCGTGGAGGCCCCCTTGATCTAACTTGGGGGTCCTTGCATCTCTTTTTTAAATATGCCTATATGCATTGTGCAATTATGCCCTTGACTCTGATGATTATGTCAACATGATGCAAAACAAAATATAGAACAGCTGCAATTATAAATTATACATTTTCTCAACACACTCCCTCAAATTGTATGTCATGTACAATTTGTGTTCTAGAAAATGATGCCTTTCATTCATGAGTCCTTTGGTGAAGATATCAAGAGTTTGATTTTGTTGTGAAAGTGAATCGTATTTAAGTGAGTCCTCATTCTCTTTGAATTGTATTTATGTCCCTAAGGACTTATTTGTCTTTCTTTTCACTTAAGAAAATAGAAGAGATGTGCATGGAGGTCAGTTAGACACTGTGACTCTTCTCTTTTTCCCTTCTCTCTAAGTACCTCTCATCCTTCTCTTTCTTTCTGAACAATCTTTTGATTTCTCTCTACTTTCTTCTTTCCTTGGTTACTGCTGTATTTTTTATTTGGTATCAGAAGAAGGTTCCTTCGAGAATTTTCTTTTGAAACTATAAAGATGTGATTTGGCTGTGCGAAGGTCTCCGGAAGCCTTGTGGTTAGAAACCCTAGATCTGGAAAAAAGGGTATAGAATAAAAAAAAACCTAGTTTCATGGCTGCTTCATTGAGTTTTGATGCGGGATCAGAAATCCTGGATCTGGTTGGTATGGTTCGATGGTGTTAAAGGCTGTTGTCGGACCCCCTTAAATGGATCAGACCCTTGTTTATGAATTGTGAAACTGTCTTTTTGGAGATCTTTAGTATGGAAAGTCTTGGGCCCTAGTTAAAGTGTTTTTTGAGTGGCTGGTTGTGTTGATGAGCTTGTTTCTTTGGTGTTTCCAGGCTATGTTGTGGTCAATATGTCTAATATGCATTATTCGAGCTTCCGCCTTCTCTAGTGCTCCAAGTGTAACCTCCCATATTGGTATCCATGGGGATAACCTTGGACTGCATATTACTACTATCAAACTCAATGGAACAAGTTATTTAGAGTGGCCAGTCTGCAAAAATGTTTGTTGGTGGAAGAGGGAAGTTGGGGTGTACCAATGGTAATATTACTGAACCCAAAGAAACGTATCCTTCACATGATAAATGGGAAACTGAAGTTTTGTTTGTTACGTCTTGTTTTTTACACTTCATGCAACCGTTGATTACTGGGGTTTTATGTTACTTTGAACTAAGAAATATTTGGGACTCTGTACACTAAACTTACTCCAAAAGCAAGAATGCGGCTGAAGTCTACCAATTGAGGCGGGAAATTTCCATCTTTGACGGGGAAGATGTCTCTTGCATCATATTTTTCATTACTTCGTACTATCAGATGTTTAAGCCGGTCTGTAAAGTAGATGAAGAGAAATACAAAGAGTTTGGAGAACAAAATCATATTTTTGAGTTCTTGATAAGATTGAACCTTGAGTTTGAATTAGCTAGGGCTCAATTACTCAGTAGGGATATACTTCCATCCCTTAACCAGGTGTATTCTTTTGTCCAAAGTGAAGAGAGTAAAAAAAGTGTCATGTTGCCTGGTTAATTAATTGATCGATCTGCCCTTGTTTCGGCCTCATTACCTCCTAGAAAAAATAAGGGGGACGGAATTTGGAAATTTGGAAATTTGGAAAAGGAGGGCCGAATCATGGTAATTAAAAATAAGTTAAATTGTGACTATTGTGGTAGAAATCGTCATATTAAAGAACCTTATTGGAATTTGTTGGTTGGCAAGCTAAATCAATCGTCCAAATCAGCTTAATGCTTACAAAGCTTCATCCACTGGGAGTTTCACCGCTGCTAGTACAGATCAATCAATACAAAATGCAATCTAATCTTCACTTTCTACTCCAAAAGAGATTGTACCATTCCCTAAAGATGTTATTGGTTAGATGGCTCATCTTCAACCTCTACTTCAACCTTTGCACACTCAGGTACTCAAGCTTTTACTAATCATGTCTCTCTTGCTCTGTTTGGACAATCCTGAATTATTGATTTATGAGCATCAAATCACATGAGTGGTATGTCTTCCTCGGCTATTCTCTGTGTTTTGGTGGAGACAAAGTTAAGATTATTGATGGGACTATTTCGTCTATTGCTGGAAAAAGATTTGTAAATGTTTCTCCTCAAATGTCATTGTTATCAGTTTTGCATGTTCCTAGCTTTGCTACAAACTTATGTCTGTAAGTAACATTACCAAGAGTCAGAATTGTAGTGTGACCTTTCCTTCCTATTGTGTTTTTTGGTATCTAGATATGAGGAAGGCGATAAGCAGTGATCATGAAGCTGGCGCTCTCCAAATTCTAGACTTGGCAATTTCTTCTCAAGCCCTATAGTCCTGTTCTAGTGCTAATAAGGATCGAATTTGGCAGTGGCATCTCTGACTTGGTCTTGTGTCTTTTCAATCCTTACAAATTTTCCTAAGTCGTTTATTTCTATTAGTGTGTCTGAGTTTCAATGTGAGTTCTATGAGCTATCTAAACATTGTAGAAGTCTTATTTACCAAGTAATAATGAAAGCAAGGTTTCTTTAGTTATTGTTCATTCTGATGTTTAGGGTCCTCCACTTATTACATCTTGTTTTGGTTATTTGTATTTTGTTTCTTTTGTTGATGATTACTCTTGATCTACCTTGATACCTTTTGAAAACCAAATATGAAATTTCAAATGCCTTCAAGGTCTTTCCTAACATGATTATCACGCAATTTGATACTACAATTAAGGTACTTCGAACTGACCAAGGTGGGGAGTATCGTAGAGCAGCAGCCCTGTTTGGATGTGCATGGAATAACACTTAAAAATTCTCACACTTATATACCACAACAAAGTGGTGTTGTTGAAAGAAGGAATAGACGTCGTTTAGAAGTGAATAGTGCCCTTCTCTTCAGTATGAATGTACTTATAAGAAATTCTAGTATGAAGTTGTGCTCACTGCATCTTATCTTATTAATTGGATGCCATCATGAAGATTACAAGTCCCCATATAAAATTCTATTTCCTCATCGTCCACTGTTCAATGTTCACTCTAAAGTCTTTGGGAGTGTTTGCTTTGCTCATGTTTTGGGTCTATACTATATTGAATTGGATCCCAAATCTGTAAATGTATTTTACTTGGTTATCCATCTTCGTAAAAGGGTTACAAATGTTATGATATAGTGTCAAAGAAGAAATTATTCTCAACAGATGTAACTTTTTTGGAGTTCATTCCCCTCTTTCCCACCACTCTTCAATGGGAGAATAGTGTGAAGAGTGGTCCTCTGTTCCTCTTCCTATCCTTATTATTTCTGATTATAGAAGCCAGGATGACAGTGAGGGGCATTTCATGCTGCTGAAAATAAAGAATCAAGAGTCTAATACTCGACGAAAACAGAAGGAAGTGTAGACCGTCATAGCTGACAAGCATTTACACCAATTGTGCTCCTCTGATCTAGGTAATATCTCTATCCAACTAATTTCCAGACCTCAATGTGATGATTCTGATTTGCTCAGTGCGGCATGCAAAGGTAGACAAAGTTGCACAACACAGCCGATTAGCAATTTTATTTCTTATGAGTCATTGTCTACTTCCTATCATCTTTTGTGTATGCTACACCTTTTTTCTATTGCTTCTAGCATTATGGAAGCTTTAGCTTATTCCAAGTGGAAAGAGGCTATGTGCGATGAGATAAGGGCATGAATAAAGAATGGTATTTGGGAGCTGGTAGATCCTCCTAAACAAAAGAAGATGGTTGGTTGCAAATGGGTTTGCACGGTAAAACACAAAGCTAATGGTATAGTTGACAGATACAAGGCACGATTAGTTGAGGGGTTCACGTGGACTTATGGAATAGACTATTATGAGACATTCTCTCCCTGGTTAAGATGAACTCCATTCAGCTCCTTTTGTTTTTGGCACCTAACATGAAGTGGTCATTACATGAACTAGATGTCAAGAATGTGTCCTTTCATGACGAATTGCAAGAAGAATGTACATGGTTACTCCACATGTATTTAGGGCTCCTGGCTCCTGGATATTAGGGAAAATTGTGTAGATTGTGAAAGGGCATTTATGGACTAAAGCAATCTCCCAAAGCCTGGTTTGTAAGGGTTAGTGGTGTTGTCCAAAGAGTCAGGTATACTTGGAGTCTTGCTGATCATACTTTATTTGTGGAATATACCATGGTCAGTACTATTGCCTTGATTGTATATGTGGATGATATTGTTGTAACAGGTAATTGTTTATTGGAAATTAAAAAGTTAAAGAGCTTTTTGGGAAGGGAATTTGAAATTAAGGATCTAGGCCATTAAAATATTTTCTTGGAATAGAAGTGGCTAGGTCTAAGAGAGGAGTTTTTATTTCTCAAAGGAAGTATGTGCTGGATCTCCTTAAGGAAGTACGCCTATGGAAGAAAACCACAAACTCGATGACCAAAGGGGTGAAGCTCTTAAATATGTAGGTATATTCCAAAGGTTAGTAGGTAGATTGATATATCTTCACCTAGACACCCAAATATTGCATATGCTGTGAGCATGATTAGCCAATTCATGCATGCTTCTAGAACTATTCACCTTGTAGCTGCTTACAGAGTTCTTAGATTTTTAGAATCATCAACAGGTGTGGACTGCTGTTTGCTAATCATGGTCACTTATGAGTTGAGGCTTATACAAACGCATAGTGGGCAGGTTGTATTGTGAACCAGAAATCTACATCAGGTTATTGTACACTGGTTGGAGGTAACCTTGAGACTTAGAGGAGTTAAAAACAATCAGTTGTAACCTGTTCAAGTGCAGAAGCAACGTATCGATCTATGGCTCATAGAGCATGTGAATTGATGTGGTTCAAATCCTGTTATGAAAGCTTAGTTTCCATGAAGTCCTTGTATTGTGATAACAAAGCGGCCATCAGATGGCTTGCAATCTGGTTTAGCACGATCAAACCAAGCATATAGAGATAGATTGACATTTTATTAGAGGAGTTGCTACTGGAGAAATTTGTCTTCGTAATGGAAAGGCAAAAGCTCAATTAGCAAATACTCTAACAAAGGCCATTGGGAAATTTCGACTATGCACCATCTTGAGGGAGAGTGTTGTGAAGGTGAATATTGAATTGTATTAAGTGTTGTGAAGGTGAATATTGAAAGCTCCTAGGTCTCTTTCAATTGTATTAAGTCCTTAAGGACTTATTTGTCTTTCTTTTCACTTTAGGGCACTTTTGTACATTGGTGAAATTTATAAGTAATATGAAATCGAAGAGAGGTGTATGGAGGTCAGTTGGACTCTATGCGACTCTTTTTCACCCTTCTCTCAAAGTGCCTCTCTTTCTTTCTCACAAAACTTTCGATTTTTCTCTCTATTTTCTTCTTTTTTTCTCCTCCTTTCCTTGGTTGCTACTGTATTGTTTGATGTATTCAGGCCCAATATGTTCTACTTGAATTGCCTCTTCTTCTATCTTCTCTTGCACAAAATGATAATCATTGTTGATATGTTTAGTGCAATCATGGAAAATATGATTAGCTGCGATAGCTAGTCACTCCAATTATCGCAATGAATTTTTGAGAGGCTGCACCTTATTCAAGTGCTATAATTAGGTTTTGAATCCAAGAGATCTCTGATACAACACTAGCCAATGCCCTGTATTTAGCTTTTGTGTCAATCTTCCTACGGATTTTTGTTTCTTGCTTCTTCAGGAAACTGAATTACTTCCTAAATAAATATGATATTTTGAAACTGACATGCGTGAGTTAGGATCTTCTGCCCCATCGATATTTGACTATTCAACAATAGAAACAACATGCACATCTTCTATATGATTTCTATGATATGTATTGCGCAAATTAATAGTACCTTTGATCTATCTGGCTCTACGTTTTAAGGCTTCCAAGTGAACATCGGTAGGAGCATCCATATACTCCGAATGCAATGTCAAGACAAGTAAGGGTAAACTGAATTACACTTACCATGCTTATGTATTTTTCTAGATCATCAATTAATTTTCCTTCATTAGCTCTCACCCTTTGTTGATTGCTACAAGTGTAGCTGCTGGTTTGCAATTGAACATATTATAGGGCACCAGTAAATCCAATTCATATTTATGCTGAGACAATTGAATTTTATCTTGGGTCCAATCTATTTCTATTCCCAGAAAATAGCTCAGCTCTCCCAAATCTTTCATTTTGCACTTATGTTGGGGAAATCTCTTGCTATTTGCAATAAGGCTTGGGAATTTCTTGTGATAATGATTTGGAAAAATAAAAAATGCTAGGTGTGGGCCTGACACCAGCAGAGGTCAGATCCTTCATTCCGAGGTGGGAGTGTAAAGTGGAAGACTTATTGACAACTTATCTAGGCCTCTCTATGGCAGGTAGACATGCATTTGGCAGGGTGGAAGGGTCGATTCCTCTCTATGGCAGGTAGAATGACTTTGATCAATGCTACCATTGCCAACTCCCTGATCTACCGCATGTCTCTATTTCACATGCCAGCCCAGGTTGCCAATCAACTTGGCCAAATCATGCGTAATTTCCTTTGGTCGGGGCAGGCAGATACGACAAAGTTCCATCTTGTAGCATGGGACAACATTTGCCTACCCAAACAGCGGGGAGAACTTGGTAATCGAAGCCTTCGTAAACAAAACCAGGCACTCCTTGGGAAATGGTGGTGGCGTCTAGCCACCCAGCAGAACTCTCTTTGCCCAGGTGTTACGAAAAAAGTATAATATCCCTGAAGGAGCCTGGATGCCAATTAGGAGTCACTGGCACAATGCGTCAAGGGCTTGGAGATCCTTTGCCTCGGCCCTTTCCCAGTTCAGAAAATTCATAACGTTTCATCCTAGAGAGGGCTCTAGCGTGAGATTCTGGTCCGATTTGTGGATAGGACCCTCCCCTTTGAGAGAGGTGTTCCCTACCCTCTACTCTCTGGCTCAAAACAAATAATTCTCAGTTGTTGAGGAAATGGTCCTAACATGCGGACGTAGAGTTTGGAACCCTACCTTTCGAAGGAATCTTATTGAAGTGGAAACCAACCATTTTCAATCACTCTCGACCTCTCTCTACTCCCACTTCCTCTCGCCTCAAGGAAGTGATGCTATCATCTGGATGCTAGCTCCCTCTGGCATCTTTTTGGTAGCATCCTTCTACAAAAGCTTAATTCTGCCCCCAACTTTCCTGGCAAACCCAACAGCAATCCACTCCAATGTTTGCCCACCATTGCTCCACCAAAAGTCCAAACTTTCAATTGGCTTGCATGCTCCTATAGGGCTCTCACAGTGGATCAACTTTAAAAGATAGGGATCCTGATCCCCAATAGATGGGCTCTCACAGTGGACCAACTTCAAAAGAGAGGGATCCCGAGCCCCAATAGGTGTGCCTTATGCTTATGTGACGAGGAGTAGAACCAACATTTGTTCATCCACTGTGACTATACTTTCGACCTCTGAGGCCAAGTGTTGCAACTTTTTGGCATTCAATGGGTCACCCCCCCCTTCGGTCAAGGCTTTGATCTCTTACGATCTCGACTCATGTTGGTCGAAGGTAGGAAGATTGTTAGGGAAGGCAACTATTGCAGCACCCATATGGTCCATTTGGTTGGAAAGATACCTTAGAATCTTCCAAGGCTTTGAACTTCACACACCAGCTCTCCTTCACAAGATTATCTCTCTGGTTACCTTTTGGGCCTCCAACCACAAGGTTTTTTTTGGGATCCCAGGAAGTGTTTTCCTCACCCAATGGATCAATGTCCTTCACCACCAACCGAGACTGGTGACCAGACCTTATACCTGGCAACCACCACCCCAAGGATGCATCAAACTGAATTTCGATGGGTGCTCCATTGGGAACCCTGGCCCGGCAGGGGCTGGGGGGGTCTTCCGCGAATCAAAGCAACGTTCTCTTGACTTTTTCAGAGTACATTGGCATAAAGGATTCCAATCTTGACGAAGCTTTTGCCCTCTTAATAGGCATAAAACTCTTCAATCCTTCATGGGGCCTTCAACTAATAGTGGAAGAAGACTCATATAATGTTATCTCCTGGGCAAGGAGAACGACCACTGTGGTACTTAGCCTCACTTTTTGACGAAATTGATCATATATGCAGGGATATGGACGTCTCTTGGAGGCATATATGAAGGACGTCCAACGGCATCGCAAATCTATTGGCGAAAGAGGGTGCTAGAAGCCAGGGCCAAGGACAAGCACTACTCGGGTCCGACTCCTTTTTTGCTCAAGGCCAGGGGCTCACGACTTACTACGGCTCGTTTTTTTGGTTTTTCAGTCTCGATGTATTTTTGCAAAAACTTCATTTAAATTGTTGTAATTGGGAGGCTCTATAAACCCTTTCTGTATATGTTAGGTTAACACTATTTTTTACTGAGTCACCCTTCTTTAGGGTGATCTCGGACTCCAATGTAACTCTCTGCCAGCAATACAATGTTAACTTTTATCAAAAATAAAAATTTCTTGTGATAATAATATCATCTACATATAAGGTAATGATCACAATACCTTTATTGCTGTTATAAATAAATAGGAAGTGGTCCAATGTCGACCTCATAAAACCATATGGCTTTATTGCATCATAAAAACTTTAAAACTAGGTACGAGAAACTTGCTTTTAGATCTCTTCAGTTTGTGTACATATTTTTTTTTTGTGAGAACTGTTTACATTGTATTTCTATAGAAGTTTACAAAAGGTATGTCTGAAAGCACACCCTCCCTGGGTGGCTAACAGTAAAAATACATTAACCTTCCATTATCAATATAGGCTTATATGAAGCGCCCATGTTACAAAATTTACAATGAGATTTACAAAAAATCTATACTGTGGCTTGCTCGATGAGAGAGGTGCTACACTGTACGGCTGAGGTCCTGAACAAAAAAGGAATTGGACCTAATCTCGGAGTCAGTACGGCTGAGGTCCTGAACAAAAAAGGAGTTGGACCTAGCCTAGGAGTTTGAATGCAAACTAGCTCCCTCCTTCGCCAGTAGATGTGCTAGATTGTTGGACATCCTCCAGATATGCTGTCATAAGACGCTGGTAACCCTGCATAAATGAGAAATTTCATCAAAGATTGAGGACAATTGTCAATGAGGGAGGGACAAGCCTCTTGCCCAGGATATGGTGTTGGAAGATTCTCCTTCCACTATCAGTGTAGAACCTCAGGAGGAATTAAAGTTTCTCAATCCCAATAAGAGGGCCATGGCTTCTGCATATTGGGAGTCGAAAGTCCCTAGATGCACCGAAAGAGTAAAGAGGACATTGCCCTGGCAGTCTCTGAAAACACCCCTACGCCTGAGGGACCAGGGATGCCTAAGGAGCAGCCATCAAAGTTCAGCTTGATGCTGCCCTCTGGTGGGGGTTGCCAATTGCTAATTCTTGGGGGTTTGGGAGGTCTATGTTTAAGTATGTTTTGCCATTGAGGGAAGAAAGTGTTCTTAGGGATGCCCGAAAAGGATTTGTGTTGAGAAGCCCAGAAGGTGGTTAATGAGACTATCTTGTGGAAGAGGGCTGGCTGTTGTAGCTGAGCATCGTTGAAAATCTTATTGTTCCTTTCCAGCCAGAGAGACCATATTGTAGCAGCCACCGTGGCCTTCCATAATATTTTCCCAGCCAAGGGCCACTGAGAAGCGAAGTTGTGGGTGATGAGTGCTTTGACCGTGGGTGGGGTAACCCATTGGATGCCGAAGAGCTGGAGTTCAAGTGACCAGAGTTTACTGGAAAAGTCGAAAAGAATGAACAAGTGCGGGTTAGATTCCTCCTCACAGAGACGTAGGGCACATCTGTTTGGTAAGGAGAGACCTCTTCTTTGTAATTGGTCGATTGAGAGGGCTCTTTGAGAGCAGGCAATCCAAGTAAAGAACTGGATCTTTGGTGGGGCTATGGTGGACCACACTTTTGACAGGATAGAAGTGTGGTTGAGGGGAGAGGTTGGGGGTTGAATGAGGGCTTTGTAGAAAGAGGCTACTGAAAATAGGCCAGAAGGGGATAGGCTCCATACTAAAGAATCACTGCCGAAGGAGGGGAGGAAGTGGGAGGATAGGGTACCCAGTAGATGTAGGAACTGAGTGCACTCGTCCTCTGAGAGGTGTCTACGAAATGAAGTCTGCCACCCACAAGAGGCAATTCCTTAGCGATAGAGGAGTTATAGTCAGTGGAGAGGGAGAAGAGGGTAGGGAAGGCCTTGCACAATGGTGAAGTACCAAGCCCGAGGTCCGTCCAGAATTTAACTCTGGTGCCAACTCTAGCGTGGAATCTAAGTGCCTTCTGAATAGTGGTAGGGAAGAAGCTAAAGACAGCCACACTCCAGCCGCCTTCTGTTTTTGAATGCTCTCTGGTACCCAAATATCATCCTGGATCTTGCATTTTTTGCACAATATTTGAGCCCAGAGAGCATTCGGTTGGGTGGCCAGGCGCCACCACCATTTGCCTAAAAGAGCTGTGTTATGCTCTCTGAGGATTCGAATCCCTAAGCCCCCTTGTTTTCTTGGTAGGCGGGTGTTATCCCGAGCTACTAGGTAAAATTTTGTCTTCTCTGCCTGGCTTGACCAGAGGAAATTGCGCATAAGTTGTTCTATGCGATTGGCCACCTGTGCCTGCATCTGGAACAGGGATATGAAATATACTGGGGTGTTTGCCAGGGTAACCTTGATCAGGGTTACTCTTTTTACAGGTGAGAGATATCTCCCTGGCCATAAGTTGTTCTATGTGATTGGCCACCTGTGCTGGCATCTGGAATAGGGATATGAAATATACTGGGGTGTTTGCCAGGGTAACCTTGATCAGGGTTACTCTGTCTACAGGTGAGAGATATCTACCTTTCCAGGTGGCTAGGCGTCTCTCAACTTTGTCAAGAACTTGGGACCAAAGTCTTTTTTTGGGTTTCCCTAGCCTCAGAGGAAGACCCAGGTAAGTGGAGGGGAGATCTTCCACTTTGCTGTCCCAGTCTAGAATAAGGGTAGCCACCTCGTTAGTTGTCAAGGCAACGCCCATCATTTGGATTTTCTTATGTTGACCTTTAATCCTGTAGCTATCTGGAAGTACTGGAGAAAGAGTTTGATGGTGTTGATCTCCTCTCGGGTGGCGTCTAGGAAAACCAGGGTGTCATCTGCATATTGTAGGTGTGACATCAAGGGACCTTGGTTGCTAGTGGTGAAGCCAGAGAGGAGACTAGACTAGTAGAGGTGGGAGAGGGATCTTGAGAAGACTTCAGCGGCTATGGCAAAGAGGAATGGGGAGAGGGGGTCCCCTTGGCGGAGCCCCTTGTGAGCCGGGAAGAAACCTTTCGGTGACATTAATGAGGATGGATAGATGGGGGTTGGAGTAACATCCCCTCATCCACCTTCTCCAACCATCTCTGAAGCCCATCCTCGACATGGTTTCATCCAAGATAGACCAGTCTACGTGATCGTAGGCTCTCTTCCAGTGTATTTTGAAAATTAAACCTGGTTTCTTAGCTAGGTGTCTAGAGTGGAGACACTCATTAGCTACCAGGGCCCCATCCAAGATCTGCCTATCTTGGATAAAGGCAGATTGGGAAGGAGAGATGACTGTTAGGAGGACTTTTGGAGTCTTGAGGCTAGGACTTTAGCCAGAATTTTGTAGGTGGAATTCTGGAGGCTAATAGGTCGAAAGTCCTTGATTTCCTCAGCCCTTTCGAGTTTAGGCACCAGGGCTATAAAGGTGGCATTTATGGCTTTGTGAATGATTCCCCTATGAAAGAATTCCTGGAAGAAATTGAGGAAGTTGGGACGGAAGGTGCTTTAGAAAGTTTTGAAAGGGGCGATTGGGAATCCATCAGGGCCTGGGGCTTGTCAACGGCGAGGGCTTGAGAGTAAAGAGATTTGAAGAATTCTATGATGGCCTGCTCGATTTGTAGTGGTTGTGTCAAAAATCTATTGTTGACTTTGAGCACCGAGATGGTGTTGTCCCTTCGGCAACAGTTTGCTATCCGGTGAAAAAAAGCTGTGTTTTGATCGCCTGTTTTTAACCACTTTACTTGGGATCTCTGGAACCAGTAGATCTCTTCCTTTTTGAGGGTGGATAGGTAATCGAGTTTGGATTGGGCCCTGAGGTTTAGTTCCGAGTCATCAAGGGCTCTGGATTCTTCCATACGGTGGAGGCGTTGGATAGTATCCAAGAGAAGTGATTTGGTTTGAGAGAAGTTGCCAGGTAAGGTTTTGCTTCAGGTTTTGAGGGAGGCGTTAAGGAGCTGGATTTTAGTTTGAAGTTTGTATCCGGCTCTACCCCTGATTTGAAGCGAGAAAGAGTCCCACCAGATGGGTATCTGAGAATGGAGAGAGGCTTCTTTGAGCCAAAGAAGTTCAAATCTAAAAGGTTTTGAGCCTCTTAGTATGGCATTGGTATCCAGGAGAAAGGGACAATGGTCAGAAGTAGGTGTGGGTAGCGTTAAGGCTTGGGACCTCAAGAAGTGTTGATCCCATGCGCTAGAGAAGAGGAAATGGTCAAGTTTGGAGAGGGAAGGGCTAGAAGAGTGGTTAGACCATGTGAATAGGCTGCCTTGGAGAGGAATGTCCATGAGTGCATTCCTGTTGAAGAAATTCGTGAAGTCCCTCATGTCCTGGGAAATGGAAGAGGAGGTATTTCGCTCATGGGACCATCTAGTGATGTTGAAGTCTCTTAAAAACCAAGAAGGATTAGGAAGAGCTGCAACGTGGTCCAATTCAGCCCAAAAACTGTGTCTGATGGAAGATGAATTTGGGCCATAAACGGTCGTGAATTTTCAGGGGGAACCATCGTTCAAGGTGAAAAGGAGGATTGTGACAAGAAGTTTCCTACATATGAGGAGATGAGGTTGTGTTCTAGCGGGTTCCAGATAACCCAAATGCCTCCTGCACGCCCACAACCGGTAGAGCCACCCACTGGGAAGGTTTTTTTCCCCAGATTTGACGGATGAGCTGCAAATTGGGATTTGGTTGTTTGGTTTCAATGAGGGCCAGAGTTGAGGGGGAGTACTTGAGAGAAATATCTCTGACAACATTCTTCTTAGATTGGTGACCCAGTCCCCTAATGTTCCATGTTACAATCTTTATGGGAGAAGAGGGTGGTGGGGATGAGGCCAGTCTGGAGAACCTCCTAGGGTAGGAGATACAGAGGAAGACAGGGGAGTCCTGGGATGGCTTGTCCTGGAAAGAAGGTGAGGGGAAAAGGCTGAGCAGTTCTCTATGTCCTTTGGATCTTACCTTGAGCCTGCTGTGTGCGTCTGCGGTAATGAACTTGTGGCTTGGACCTTCTGGGCCGTCATGGTGAAAGCCCATGATTCTGTACATTTCTTTCATCTTGTTTTTGATGTTAGAGTTCCTGCCATCAGCTGCTTCATCCTCCCCTTGGCTGGGACCTTCTGCTACGGTTGGGGGATTGGGATTAGGTTGACTTGGTCATTGGGGAAGTCTGCGAATTATTGTGGCTACAACTCAAGGCTAAAGGGAGGATATAGGTCAAGGGGTAAAGGAGGGAGTGGTTCACGAGGTGAGCTAGGTGTTGAAATGGGCTTGGTCTCCTGAGATGTAGTGGAGGCAGACCCCTCGAGTGTGGCTGGGGGAGAGTCTGGTCTACTGTGGATAGGTCCAAGAGAGGAAAATGCTCCTGGTAGGGGTAGGGGAGGTGGACAAGCTAGCTGAGAGCCTGTTGGGTGTCAGGGTTGAGAGGCCAAGGGATGGGCGAAAGGGGAGAGGGGAGAGGGGAGATAGGCAAGGTAATGGTAGGTCTGGACGGAGGAGAGGGTAGTGAAAAAGGTAGACTGGTAAGAGGGCCAAGTGAAGCGAAGGGAGTTGACTTTGGTGAAGCTAACCAGGTGGGGGGTATAGGAGAGAAAGTGGGCCAACATAAAGGAAATGGAGTCAGTATTCGGGGGTGGGAGGTCCCAGGTTTGGGTGGTCATGATGCCTTGGGGAAGGAGGTTACAGTCCATAGGGGATAGTTGAGAAGGGTCTGTAGGTTCCTCAGGGGTATAGAGAGGCAGTGAGAAGTCAGAGAGGCGAAGAGGGAGGTAGTTTATAGAGATGGGGAGGAAAGGAGGGTGCAACGACGAAGAGTGCGGCTGACTGGAGGGGGAAGAGGAGCACCGAGGCGACGAAGGAGATTCCTTTGCAATCTCTTGTTAGGAGAGGGAAGGGCTAGTGAAGCTGGGGTTGATGACAGAGGGGCAAGGGAGCTGTGGAGGGTTCAGCGAGAGAAGTAGGTTAGATGTCACACCCCAAGAATTTACAATACTGATATTCCTGAAATGTGACAGTCAAAACATATATACATCTCTTGATAAGACAAATTTATAGTGGCGAATTCTTACAAAGTAACAAAAGAAAGCTTAGGCACAACTATAATATCTTTCGAAGTTGCCCTTGACAAGTACTCAAAATGAAACCGCAGTTATCCTGAAAAATGTTTACCATAGTTGGATGAGTTTGGCTACTCAGTAAGTGATCATCATAATAAAAAAAAATAATCATGATTGAAAGATATAAACAAACTTTCAAAATGGAGGTCAATTAAAAACAATGCGAGCACAAGCATTTTCAGAAATGCACAATTAAACATAATCCAAATGATTGAAATGCATATAACATTTTAACGGCAGTGCATAATTCAAAGATTCCACAAAATTACCCTACTGGCGTCCCAAGTAGGTCACCTATATTCCCCATCAGCGTCCTGATGGGTCCACTTAATCCCTATCGGCGTCCCAGATAGGTCCACTTAATCCCTGTAGGTCTACTTATACCTCTCCGGCGTACCGGATGAGTCGACTTAATCCCTACCGACGTCCCGGATAGGTCCACTTATACCTCACCGGCGAACCGGATGAGTCCACTTGCATACTTAAATTATTTCTAAATCTCTTTAATCATTCGAAAGCAGCAATATCATGTACTCAACATATCACTGAAATCATTAATATGAATTTCACTGAAACCATTATTAACAGTCACTTTCAATAACATTTCAAAAGAACCAATCAAGTATTTTGGGCTCAAATTTAGAAAGGTAGCAGTTCGTAAAGACATTCTAGTATAATTGCCAATTTAATATGTATAGAAAAACTCTTATAGAAATTCAAGAATACAGAATTATCACAATTTATGGG
>NW_006499827.1:3549032-3568756 GCF_000471905.2 Amborella trichopoda
TGTCGCGTGCGCATAAAATTTATCGCGTTTAAAATTCATGATAATAAGCAGAAATAATTATTTCATTTCATTTTTTAAAAAGAATGGATTGTTTTTCAAGATAATAAAGTCACTTATTATTTTTCAAGATAATGAAGTCACTTACCTAAAATATTTGAGAGGGAGCTTCCGATAAAAATTCGGCTAGAGAGAGAGAGACCTCAAAATTTTTTAGGGTGGGAGTCCTCGCCTCTCGTATTTAAATAATATTTTAAATAAGTTGCACCTTATAATAATATTTTATTAAGTTGCACCTCATACACGAGGTGTAACGTTTATATTAAACGT
The DNA here is from genome assembly GCF_000471905.2 of Amborella trichopoda. The sequence goes on from NW_006499827.1 coordinate 3,549,360, forward strand.
AAAAGCTTTAAGTCCCACGCAACCAAGGGACGTGTTAAAGGGCAGGTAAAAAGTTAACAAAAGTGGTGATGGTCCTTAAGGACCATCATACTTATGTGGACCATCACTTATAACAGTTTCTTTTCTCTTTTTTTTTTTTTTTGAAATTTTAGGAATATTACATTAGAGGGGGAAGCAGGCAAGGTCAGGTTGTCAGCGAAGGGAGAAGTCGGGGGCGGCTCAGGTGACAGGTGTGGAGGGGAGATGCTCGAGGAGGATGGGTGGATGGGGGCATCGGTCGAGGATGGGAGGGGCGACGGCAGGTAGGCGGGAGGATCTTAAGAAGGGAGGGGAAAAGGCGAGGGGGGTAGGTGAGTGGCGTCAGACGGCACCGAACACATCGGTGGGCTGGTAGGAGCCTCGTTTGACGTGTGTCTAGGGAGGGGAGGGGCTGCCACGTGTGCTGGTGAGGGAGTGGAAGGGGACAACTGATCAGGGGGTCTCAGAGCAGAAGGAGGGATGATGGAATCTTTCGAAAATGATGGGTCCGGGTCAGTCGTGGTACCCGAGGAGAGAGGTAGAAGATCCTTGTGGGCCTCTTTTTTGGATCGACGAGAGGTGGGCAGGGAAACAGTAATGGGCGGGTCAGAGGGGGTCTACACCCTAGGAAGCGGGTCAGTGGAGGCCCGCCCTGCACAAGACGTGGAAGGCGGAGGTGGTTTGGCCGAAGACAGGGCCATCAGATGGGCCTGGGCAGCTTTGAGGCTTCCATTAACAACCGACCTTTTAGGGGTCCGTCGACGTCTTCTGCTCGAACGAGCTTTCTTTGAGACCAGGGTCCAAGAAGCAGCCTGTGCGACCTTAGGTTTGAAGAGGGTGGCATGGTGTAGGAAAGCAGGGGATGGAGGGGAAGCCATAGTCCAGAGGATAGAGATTGGGAAGTAGAGGTCGTTGACTTCGAGCCACAGAGTTTTGGGAATCAAAAGAGGGTCCAGGACTTCCTCCAGAACTCTGATTGAGCCCAAGGGGAGGGTTTCAATCGAGATCAAATGGATCGAGATAAAGGTACCACAGGCAGCTGCGAGGCGGCGGAAAGTGTCGTGTGTCCAAGCCTGGAGAGGGATGTTGTTGAAAGTTAACCACACCCTTTGTTTCCTGAATGACCCCTCCGACGACGACCAAGGGCGAAGGCAGCAGCAACAGGCTCCATGAAAAGAAAAGGATTTTGAATCTTGAAGAGCAAGTTGAGCGCTACTTGAAGAGGGGAAGGAGAAGAGGATTTCGCCATTTGCGAGGTGCTGCAAGTGATATGAGGTTCCCTTCAGTATTTTTGTGCAGCCCTTTCAATGCCTCTGATGTTATGGCGCTCAGGCTGGAAGCATCCAATCAGAGATGCGAGCAGTTTAGGCTTTGATTTTTCGATCTCTCCCTGATCGATGGGGATACAATAGGGGAGAAAAGTGGACCATTCGGTGCTGCATTTCCTTTGCTCTTGAAGCAGAGGTGGGGGATTGCATGGAGTGGGGGAAATAACGGGCTTAGTGGAGGCTACAACCTGGGAAAAGGAGGCCTTAGGGGAGGGACGGGAGGAAGGATGGGAGGAGGTAAGCGAAGATCTCAGCTGGGGGAGGGGGGGGAGAAGAGAGGAGGACGGTGAGGTCCTAGGATAGAGCTTGTAGATATCGTTCCAGAAGGTAAAAAGGTGGGAGACGAGAGGGGAGGAGTGTGAGACGCGAGAAGAGACTCTCATGGAGATGAAATTGTATCACAGTAGTTTGTATACATATTATGTGGGATCATTTTCACTAAAAGCAAGTGGCTACTCCATGAAGGAATGTGTTCTTTACATCAAGCTGGAAGAATGGCCAGCCATGTTAGAGATAATACTACTCGAACCGCGACAATTTTTTAACATTTGGGCTAAATGTTTCTCTATAGTCCAGTCAGTACCATTGTTTGAATCCTTTCATCACTAATGGAGCTTTAAATCTCTCGATACTTCCATCTGACTTGTATTTTATTTTGTACACCCATTTACTGCCCACAACGTTCTTCCCAACTGATCTCTTCATAATTCCCCATGTAATATTAAAAAACATTGTCTTCATTTCTTCGACGATTCCTTCAACCCATTTTGGATGCCATTTTGTAATGTAGCTGTTGACAGGCTCCTTTTTGCTTAGACAAACACCTAACAGTCCTTTGTATAGCGTTCGTTACTTATGCATTAGTCTCTAAGCTGGTGTAGACAATTAGACTTTTGGACATTTTGACCTGTTGCAATGGCCCCTGTATTGTCTTCTTGTCTTCCCAATTCATCATCCCCACTACATAAATGTTGCCCTTCTAGTATATCTGTGGAATCAGCCTGCTTCCCTTTGTGTTTTCTATGATATTCATCAACTCCTTGGAGGCAACATTAGGCTTTTGCTCAGATGAGTCCTCATCATAAAGATATTCACAATCTTCTCCAAGGTGATGAGGAACATCCTCTTCAACATTACTTGGCTGATCAATGTCATTGGGAGCACATCCAGGGAGAGCAACTTCTTCATTTTGCATTATTTGTTGGGTTGAGTGAAAGTAGGACTATGTAATATGGGCAAGTGTATATTGATTAAAATTTTTCTTTCTTTTCACCACCTGGATGACTTACAATAGCCCAAATACATTATGAGAAACAATAAAAACATAAAGAATCCCAAGGACTCTCACTTGCTGCCATTTTATCCATTCTTTATTACACAAACAAAATTGCATAAATTTGATCTTTAGGAGCATGAAACACATAACTGTATAAACAAAAAATAACTTGCCAGAAGATTACCTCAACTAGATTTTGCACACCCCACTCCGAGTCTCCTCCGATGGCGCACGTGATCAATGATCCATTTTAGATATTCAAAGTATGTAAAACCTTAAGACACTACCCTTAGTCAAATTAGAGAGCAATAGTGGAACTATGGGTTACGTCTCTATACCTAGTATGGTAGGCTAGGTCTCAATACCTTGGCTTGGGACGTGCCCCTCTTTTCTTTTCTCAAAGATAACTCTATCTTGGAGAGGCTAGAGAGAGAAGAGATCAAGAGAGGGAGATGGAGAGAGGGTGGCGTGCGACTCTTTAGAGGGGGAGAGAGAGAGAGATGAGAGGTGCAGAGAATGAGGGACCCCATAGAGTCTATTTATAGATTTTCTGTAGGGTTAGGATTTCTTAAGGTTACAATCTTTACGGAGAATAGATCTAGACAATTGATCATAGGAAACCTGTAGGGTGAGAGATCTTAGTCATACAATTCTTAAATCAACCATCATGATTAAAAGGAAGGTGCTAAAGCCTTAGTTTTTAGCTTCTTAAATCCCATCAAATAAATAAAATATAAACAATATAATAGTACTTGCCCTTCTTTTCCATAGTCTTCTTACACATGCTTTGATTTAAAATCATATATCTTAATTTTCAAAACCTTCTAATTATTTCAACTCAATTGAATGCCTTGATTGATATGGCTACAAAATAGGAAAGAATATATGTGGGGCGTGCCTCTTGTGGGGCCTCTTGTGGGCCCTACGCACCACCCACAAGTTCTAATTTAGTGGTGCCTATGAAATGTAATGGTCCCTCGTGTGGAATAACAATTTTAAATTAAAGGAAATGTTTTTTACAATAAGATTAATATTTTATTTTTCTCTCGGAATATTAAAATGCTGAAAATTCAATATTTCTTTATTTATAAGTCCATTTTGAGAAAATAAAATATCCTAAGACTTTTAAAAATTCAAATTCTCAATCTAACAATCATTTAACATCAAAATAATTAATTTTAAATAATTTTGATGAGATTCAAATCCAACCATGTTAAGGAATATTAATTTACTGAAGCATTCCATCTTTTACTGTGGACTATAATCCACAATCACTTTCTCAAACTGCCCCAGCAGTTCGCATGACCTATAGATCATCGCAAGAGTTCATGATTGGGATACCAAAGCAGCTAGTGGGTGAGGGGACACAATCCCAGTCTATGAATTACAGGTTCTCTCCTAGGGACAAGTCCAAGGTCACATAGACCTGATGCAACCACAACTCTATAGCTCATAGGGGTCATCTCTCGCACATGTACACGTATCACCGTCAATGATGACTTTCTTTTGCAATACGGCTATCATATGTACATGCCGTGTGATAGTTGAATGATGACGCTTTGGCCCTTGTCCCTACAGGCCTACCATTACACACAAGAGTCACACAATTCATTGGCTCACTACCGTAGGTAACTCCGACCTCATCAAGGGATAATCCTGCTAACCCTCCTCGGTTGTGCTTTATACCCAGGTGCTTAAGGGTTTTTCAACTCGACTGGCCTAGCATGTTAAGCCTAATCTGAGTATCGAGAAATAACATTTGCTTATCTTGGCCATATGGACCATAATCTCTTGATCCTTTTGGACTATAATCTCTTGGTCACTCTTGACCATGCTCTCATTGGAGTTCTTTGTTCTATCATATGAGATATTGATTACATGCTCTCAAAGGCCTTTAATGGCCACAGAAACCCAACATTGTGGCTTTTAAAGACCTAAGAGAGATTGTAAACAAAATTACTTATAGTAATTTATGTGCTTCAGTGGGAGTATATTGTGGCTAACTGGTCGAAGTTTTCGTAGTCTATGGCCCGGGTCATGTCTAAACCTTTTCCCCTGTGCATGTGGTACCACCATCAAGGGTTTATTTTGGGTCATCGCTTGTTGAGGTCGAAGAGATGCCCAGGGATATTGTTTGTAGGTCAAGCGAGCTGTATGATCCCTTGTGTGTGGAGGAAGGGCCTGTGAGAGCCAGGGCCAAATCGGCAACAAAATTTCCATGCGACATATACATATGACAACTGCATTTTGGGGAACAACCTTATATAGAGGGACACTTTTGCATGTGCGTAGAGAGAGTGCACCCTTGAACTATGTGTGCATTTGACTTGCGCTTAGGGGGGAACCTATAATCTACATACTGGGATTTTGGTTCTACTATTTATTGGTTAACTTTGATGGGCCAATCATGAGCCCATGCACTTGACTGTGGGTTATAGGTCTCGTTGGGTTAACTTGAGAAGACAGTTGTGGATCATGAATCTAGACATGGTGGAGTGCCCTGATATTCACTTGTTTATGACCAATTAGGTATCTATCCACTTCTAAGTTGTATTTCTGTGTGTTTTCGATTTTTGTGGAACTCTAGAAATATTGTTTTCAACTAAAATTGTGTTACTGTAAATTTTGGAAATTTTTAGAATTTTAAAAATGGATTTTAATGTGTAAAAAACTCAAAATGGTATTTCTGTAATTTTTAAATAACAAGGGAATTTTAGGAGTGACAAATTTTAATTGTGTGGCGCCCACGTGGAGGGGTTAAGGGCACAACCCCACACATGTGGGCCCCACATGGGGTGTCACGTGGGGCCCACTAGGGCCACATGTGTCATTTTATGGGACACCCCACTTTATTTTGGCACATGTTGTTTTGAAATATCCCATTAAAATATTTTCTTAATGAAAATGTTATTATTTGATTGAAAATATTTTTTAAGAAAATCTTTTATGATTTTGTTGTATTTATTTTATCTTTGTCCAATTTGAAATAATTTGAATTTCCTTATTATCCCTTCGTTAGAGGAAAGGAATTATGGAAGAATATGTTTGATTGGTAAAAGTTCTAGATAAATTAGAAGTGGATATGGGTCAAATATCAGGGGATAAGGTTCCTAAAGATCCACTCTAGATCATGATGGCTGATCTTGGAGTTGAATGGCTCAAATTAAATCTTCTCTTACCTCACAGATCACCTAATAATTCTAGATAATGTTGAACTCCTAATCTAACAGGGACTTCTAGGCCCTAGAGGCCTATAAATTGGGGGCTCTTTCTCTCTCTCTCTCTAGCTCCTTTCTCTCCTCTCTGTCTCTCTAGAAGGTGGCATGCCACCTCCTCATAAGTGTAAGGGTGACATGCACCTCGAACGGAAGTTAAGGATTGGGGACATGCCCAACCCTCGTGTTATAAAATATGGGGAGATATGGGGAGGTGCCGTCTTGGCATTCCCTAGAAAAGGGGTCCTTAATGAAACCTTAATTGTGACTCTAACTCTCTTTCCTTGTAAGGTTTAGAAAGGCAGTCCCATAGGTCCTTCTCAGTTTCAGATTGGTAAAGTCAATAAGTTCTAGAATCAAGTGCACTATTGGTCCGGTGATCGGTGTGAGGTGTGCTAAGCCTTCAAGGGGTAACCCTAGGCCAAAGTCTGTAAGTCTTGCATATTTATTTTATTTTATTTTCTGATAAAGTTAACAAACGCTTGCATATTTATTTAATTCTTATTTACTGCTGCTCTCGTTTATTTATTTCCCAAAGTTCTAAAGTTTTATTTAGTTTGAATAAAGTTTATTTTTGGCAGTAAATTATTAAAATCTTAGATTGTAGTAGGCCGATTTTATTGTAATTGTGGCACCTATAAGTAAACTTTTCAGGAATTAATAAAAGAAAACAAGAGTAATTTTTGAATTTACAGCCTAGAATTCTACATTGCCAATTCTTTAATTATAGATTTTTTTTAGTTATCTTGAACCATGCCCTTGCCGGCTGTGTTGAATTTGACTGTAAATTAATTTTAGGTGGATTTTCATCCTCTTTCCATCAAAGGTAACATTTCTTAAAATAAGAACACGTTTTAGTCTATGGTTTTAACAACAATAGCCTTTATAACCATCTTCATGTCCAACAAAAATGCACAATTACGCTTTAGGAGAGTTTCTTCCTTTGACTATGGTATATATGAACATACGCATGACATCCAAAAGATCGAAGAAATGAATAACCTGCATGCTTACCATATCTTTAGGACTTCAGCCATTCAAAACGTGAGTGTGTAATCCATTTATGACATAAACAATTGTGTGAAAGGCTTCAATCCATATATATTTTGGTGCCCCACTAGCAAACATCAAGGAACTGGCAGCCTCTCCAAAATGTCGGTGTTTTCGTTCTGCTACCCCTTTTTGTTATGGAATATGTGGTCTTGAAATCTGTTACTCTATCATGTTATTCTTTTTGAAGTTAAATGCAAGAGATGAGAGCTCACCTCCCTCATCACTATGAAAGAACAAACTTGCTATACAAAAATGGTTCTCTACAAATTTTTAATATTGTACAAATGCTTCTAATACTTGCGAGTTTTCCTTGAGGAAATAAATCCAAGTATATCGTGAAAATCATCCCTAAAGATCACATAATATTTGGTATTTGAAGAAGCAATTGGTGTAGGTCTGCATACATTAGAATAAATTAATTCGAAAGGCGAGGAACTTATTTTACTAGAAATGGAAAAGGGAATTTGAGAATGTTGACCCCAACTATCAAGCATGAAATAAAACAAGCTATGACTCGTGGACAATAATGGGATTAAACCCTCTTGACTTGAGCTAATGACTGTTTTGTGACTGCAATGACCTAGATGGTGATGCCAAAAATTGGCATCTGCAGTTATTTGAAACAAAGACTAACAATGGGAGCTTCCTTGATTCGTCATTCAAGACATCTAGACGTCCTTGTCAAATCCCCTTAGCGAATGTTCTCCTGGATAATGGATCCTTCACATGGCGGACGTTGAACGAGTTCGCCGACCTCCTAGCTAAAGATGGAGCGCCGACCACGTATGGAAGACAATGAATGGTCCACCTCCTTTTTTGCACTGGACCATCGAGGTTCCCTAGGATTCTAAATTTCTTTGTGACTTCTTGTAAAAGGGCGTGCTTATAAGCCTAATTTTTTGGAGACCTCAATCTTTTGTTTGCAGTCTCTACAAAAGTATATAGTTTGTATAGGGGTTATGGCTTAATTTTTTGACTGAGATTCCTGTCTCGAGGGTAATCTCAGCTCTCTCTATCCTCAATCTTTTGTATTCGTTCTTGTTATAGTAATACAAAGTAAACATTATCAAAAAAAAGAGAAGATAATGAATCCTTCACAAAATCAGAGGATGGTATAAAAACGAACTTTGACTTATTTTCTTGAGTCAATTGAGAAGCAGAAATGATATTATGATTGATTTTAGGGACCAAAAACACATCAGTCAAAAGAATGGGGCCTTTGGATTTTATGAGAACATTTCCTACATGTGTGATAGGGTGGAGGACCCGTATCTAGTTATCTCAAAATCACTACCAGAATAAGGAGCAAGATAATGTTTTTTACTAGGATCACCTCTAACATGGCTAGCTGCGCTATTGTTGATAATCCATGCTTGGTCATTCGGTGAAGGCAATGTCATGGCTTCTATTGAAGTGTTCAGGGTGACAACTTTGTCTTCATTATTATTTGAGCTTTGTCCCTTTCGATTGTAGTGAGAGAGTAACAAACCATTGCTGTATGGTTTCGACGACCACAAATTGGACATGCCACCCACTATACCCCAGATTTGTATTATGTGGATAATAATTGGGTGCAGGAAGAAGGTCCGCGCCTTTGATTTGGTGGAAATGTATGGAATCCACTTACTCTTCCACGAACTCTATTGCCATGACCCTGTCCATGTCCACCTCATTCACCATTAAACGTTGCAGGGTTGTTGGTCGTGACTAGTGCATCATGAGAACCTTGATTCTGAATTATATTTCAGAGTTGGTTGTCTATGAAAAAGGGACCCCAAAAATTTGGGAAATGGTGGCTTAGCAGTTACTGAGGTGATGATCATTTTATATTTATCCCTCAGGCCTGCTAGGACATCATATAGTTTCTCTCTTATTGAAAGGTTGTGGGATAATGACAAGCTGATCACAAAATCCTTCAATTCTGTTATAATATTCCACTATCGTCATCTTTTCTTGCTTGCATTGCTGAAATGCAAGTCACAAATGCATCACGTGTGCCTCTGACTCCTGTGAGAAGGAGTCATGTTGAGCCTTCCATAATTCTGCAGTTATCAGCATTGCAATGATTTCTATGAGGATCTCTTCAGAAAGAATTTCTCTGATCCATCCAATGAGTTGATGAATCGGTAGCGACCCACTCCTCATAAGCAGGGTTTGTGAATGAGACTTCTTTTGTTTCCCAGTCTCATCATTCTCTCCTTTGATAAGAAGTTCAGAAGGGGGTTTTGAAGAACCATCTAAAGGTCCCATGAGTTTCTAAGCACGAATGAATGGTTCGATGATGTCCATGTTATGAAATTGGATGAAGTCAACTTTGTAGTGTCCATAGAAAACGGGTTGGAGGAAGACATTGTGCTAGGTTAGAAGTTGAGAAGAAAGACAAAAAGGTTGCTGGAATTTCAGGAATGGTTGTTGGAAAAGTGAGCACATGATGCTCTATACGAAGAGAGTTGAGCACGTGATGACCTAAGGAGTGGATATAGAGAATTAGGGTTTCAAAGAGAGGAATTATGATATTTCTTAAATAGACAAAAAGAGTGAGGTGCTGGACAGCTAGGTGTGTGATGCCATAGAGAGAAATTTAGGGGAGTGAGTCCCTCAAGAAAGAGAACTGGGCACGTGATGCCCCTATTGAGATGATATTTTTTCTGCCTTATTTTTTTTCTTCTTCTTTTTTTTCCCCTTCTGTTTTTTCCTTTTGGGAAAGGTATGTGAAAGGAAAGAAGAAGAAGATGACGAAGTTGGTAGTGGAAGGAGATAAAATCTGAAGGAGATAAAATCTGGAGAAGATAAAGGAAAAAGAAGGCGATAAAATCTAGACTTATGTGAAGGGAAAGAGGAACATATATATGTAGGAAGAGGAATGAGATAAAAACTACAAACATTTGAAAGGAAAGAGGAATAAAGTTCTGTTGAGTAAGTAATTAAGTAGAGAGAAAATTAAGGTTTTAAGATGGTAAAGACAAACCATCAGAGAAGTTATAGAACCTTGTGGTAGGGTTTGTTTGGAGAAGAATGATTGCTGTTTGCTGAAAGAAGATTGAAGAAGACGATGTAGGACGAGGAAGGAGATAAAATCTAGAATTATGTGAAGGGAAAGAGGAATAGATATGTAGAAAGAGGAATTAGATAAAATCTAGAGTTATTTGAAGGGAAACAGACAGAAAGTGCCATAGAATAATTAGTTGATCATAGGGAAAAATTAGGGTTTTAAGAAGGTGAAGACAGAGGTGTTGCAGAACCTTGTGGTAGGGTTTGTGTGGGGAAGAGCAACTGCTGTTTGCTGAAAGAAGAATGAAGAAGATGTTGGTAGAAGATCCATGAAGATCTAGGGTTTTCGAACTGCTCTAGTACCATGATGGAAAAGCTTGAAGAGAAAGAGAGAGAATAAGATAAAGAAGTGTGTGAAATCCCCCTTGATCTAACTTGGGGGTGCTTGCCTCCTTTTAATAAGTACATATAGTTGCATTGTACATATATTCCCTTGACTATGATAATTATGTCAACATGGTACAGAATAATATATAAAATGACTACAGTTGTACATTATACATTTAAGTACATATTCTCAACATTTTCTGGTTAGTGGAACTCTTTTGCTCTTGTTTATGATCTTAGGCTATTTCATTGAACATGTTGCTCCACATGTGGGCGTTTCATTGTTCTATTTTGATTTCTTTATTTTTTTCTAAGTGATGAACCAAGGATTTCCTATAATTTAAGCATGCACTGGATCTTCAAATTTGTTTCCTAGGCTGCCAAATTTTGGTAGTACAGGTATTGATGGTAGACGATGAGTTAGTTTTGTTGGGTAAAAATGGGAAATTTCAGCAGCTAAGCAAACTGATGAAACTCACAATTAGCTTGCTGGAAGATATTACAAAACTCTCCCATTTCCCATGTTGTGAAGTTGCCTCCCTCTTGAACCATGTTATCTTTCTTGCCTTTGTTAATTACTACCCATGCTATTTTTTACTGCCTTGTTTTGATTCGTTGAATGAAGTTTGTATTATCTTGTTTTGTTTTTTGTGAACTCATGTTTTGCCAACATTATTAGGACCGGACCGGAAATTAAATCGGTGGAGGCACCAATTAAGTCGACCTTGACCTGTTCACTGATCTGGTTAAAATTTTAAAAAATTAAATAAAAAAATACAAGAATTGAAAAAATAGAAAAAGTTGGAAAAAAACTGAAAAATATTTAGAAAAATTGGAAAAATTCAGAAAATTATTAGGAACAACAGGAAAATTATAAATTCATAAATACATATGATTAGAAGCGAAAATTACATAATTTGTAAATATAACACGCTGTATCACCTGATGCACTCCACTAGGCCACTAATTCATCAAGCTATAACCAATTATACAATGAAATTAGTTAAGTAGTAAAGTGAAACACATCATATCCAACTATCCACAATTAAATGTTACAATGCCTCATATTGGCATACTTCCTCTCACTCTCATAAAGCCATAAGACTCATTGAGTCCAAGAATAAAGTCATAGAATGAACTCATGAAGGAACAAATATCCAATGCAAATGCTACTGTTAGATTTTTATATCACTGATTATAATATACATAAATGCTAAAGCAAATAAATCCAAGTCCTATGGAGTCTCCATTATCTTCATCTTCATCGTCATCTTCTTCTTCTTCCTAATAATTTCGACCTTCGTAATATCATTGGAATCGTCTCCACTAAGACCTTCTAAATCATCGTCTCCACCACCTATGAGAAATATTTTATATTACTAAGTTATTAAATTAACTTGCTATTTACTGAGAAGCATATACCATAAGAGCCTTGGAATCTTGCCAAGTTATTATTTGCTGATGAACCAAATCAAGTGGTTAAAGTTGAACAATCAAAATGTTAAATTGGCCTTCTTGTGGTGGTTCCATCTCCATCTGGTAATCTAATTGCCCTCCAAAACTGGGTGCTTTTGCTAGATGACCCATTCTTCAACAATATCGATCTTCTCTGTGTCAATTGGGCTGAGCAATTGGCTTATTGAATGGTCTTTTATTTGATGCTGTTTCACTAGTTTAGGACTTTAAGGAGTAAGGTTTGCTTACCAAGAAATAGGGGAGGTGTAGATATCAACCTAGCCTTATTGGGAAAATGGTTGTAGAGGTTTGCCGCAGAAGATGGGCAACTGTGGAAAGAGGTCATCTTAGCAAAATATGGGGTAGAAGGACGAGGATGGCTATCTTATTGCCCTCTTTTATAGGGCTTCTGGGACATGAAAGAGTATAGCCAGGATCAAGCAAGAGTTAAAGGGAAACACCAGGTTCAGAATTGATTCTGGTGATCTTGTCAAATCCCACAATCGATTTTGGAAGGATATATTGTTGGGGGATCAATCCTTTGGAGAAAGATGACTTTCCCTCCTTGCCAAGGCAAGGATTGAAGACATGTCATTGGGGGAAGTACTCAGGGGTAATGAAACTGTTTGGTCAGCTCAATTTTGAAGGGCACTCTTGGATGAGGAACGTCAGCAAGCTTATACTGTGCTTCAATACTCTCCATCAGTTCTTTTTCTCCAACTTGGGCCATGATAAACTGGTTCAAGCCACGGTGGCCACTGGGAATTTCTCGGTTTCTTCTTTCTACTTATCTCTGGGACCTATCCAAAACACATACCCCACTTTCCACAAGGTTTGATGATTCTGGGTCGCTCTTTAAGTCTAACTTTTGGATGGATAAAATGGGCCTGATTTATCTTTATTAGAACCAAATGAAGACATTTTTTTTTTCAAACTTTTCAGACTCCCTAATCTCAAGATTCCTAGCTCAGTCACCAATAAATCAAACCCAAATGCTTAGTCACCTATCATCACCCAAATTTCTTCATTGGTCACCTATCACCACCAATAAATCAAACCCAAATACTTAGTCACCTGTCCCCAACCTAATCTCAAGATTCCTAACTCAGTCACCAATAAATCAAACCCAAATACTTAGTCACCTGTCACCACCCAAAACACATACCCCTCTTGCCACAAGGTTTGGTGATTCTGGGTCGCTCTTTAAGTCTAACCTTTTGGATGGATTCAGCTCTCAGGCAGAACACTGGCCACCAACCAGTTGCAAAAATGGGTCTGATTTATCTTTATCAGAACCAAATGAAGATATTTTTTTTTTCAAACTTTTCAGTCTCCCTAATTTCAAGATTCCTAACCCTGTCACTAATAAATCAAACCCAAATACTTAGTCACCTATCACCACCCAAATTTCCAACACGCCTCCCATAGATCAAACATGCACCGAGGCACCAAGTACCCATCCTAACCACCAATCTCCAATTCCAAACTTCCAAACCACCAATCAATCAAGAAAAAACAATTGACACGTAAATACCACTCACCAGTTCATACTTCACAACCCTACATCAAAAAAGGACATGTAAACCCATTGCAAACTTCAATTTTGAATTAAAATTAAAATCCATGACTTTTCCTTAAAAATGATTGTTGAATAGTTGAATAAAAAAGTCATTATTTACATCAATATAAAAAACTGAAAATACTAAAACACACAAAATCTTAACTATGGAACGTTTTCCATGTTCAATTTTCCATAGAAAACTTAAAATGCATAAAATCCTTACTATCAAACAGTCTCCATAAGTCAATGATTCCGTAGTTCCATTGAAATATTTAACAACCAAAAAGAAAAAAAGAAAATAAATGAAAACAATTCGCAGAAAAAACCATCTTTCGTTGTACAAAAAAAAGAAAAAACGAAATCCCATCAAGTAGGAAATACCTATAAAATTAAAGCCAAAAATCCGTTGTATTTTACAAAAGTAAAACCAAAAATCCTTGAGGGAGAGAGGAGTGAGGGCACAAATCACCAAGCTTGTCTCTCATCTCTCTAAAACCTACCTTTTAAACCCCAAATCATCAAGTGTTGTTAGTTGCAAAGTAACTTAAAAAATGAAGATAAAATATGTAAATGCCATTTCTCAGAACATTCCCAAAGCCACCCATTTCGGAAAGCACTAGTAGTGTCTATATTGGTTGAACCAGCGTTTCTGGGAGTTGAACTGGATATCCCCCTGTTCATCCTGGTTCGGTTGACTCATCACTTTGGACCCGCATTACTCGCTGTTCTGTTCTGGTTTTGATTTCACTGGTTTCTGTTTTAGGTTAGATTTAATTTTGGGAGGCATAGAGCTGGGTAGTATATGATGTTACTTTGTAAATTGATTTTTTGGTGAAAGATGATATACTTCTCTTGGCTTTTCGGCGTTGTGATTATATAAATGCTTTTTTTTTTCAATGGTAGAAAGCATCTGACTTTAGTTCTTGCACACACTGGTGTCTTTTCTAGGAATCTGTTGCTCTGATATTATTTTGTTTGACTTGTTATTTATGAAGTTACAGGATGTTGATCTTGCAAATTTGTGGGCGGAGGAGACTTTGATTGAAGATAACCTGATCTTGGACATTCTTTTCCTTGTTTATTATGAACCTTTTTGTGCTTGTACTTCAGAGCAATGGAAAAAATTATGCTCACTTTTTCAGGTAACTTCTTTATTTATCTTGATTCATTGATATGCTTGTGTCATGTTCTTCTGAGAAATTATCTGCTGCTTGCACCTTATGTCTTGTTGATTAGCATACATTTTCAGGAAGTGTTGCGGGGTACGTGTAACATTGGCCGGTTAGCTGTGTCAGCAGAAGCAAGAAGGTCCTTGTGCCATGTCAAAATTCAGTTGCTTCTCATGCTTTTAGAGAACTTGGACTTCGAGAATCTTCTTCTTATGGTCCAAGATGATGTCCCACTAAGGTTCTCATATATTAGTTGAACTTTTCTCATTTCCTTTGTAGTATTGGTTGGAGCTTCTTTAAATTTCTCATCCTCAATGGGCCTTTTCTTTTTTACTTTTTTTGATGGTTTCATCACTTCTTTGTTCTTGCCAGTCGGGGCCATTTTGGATTTTCTTTGGAAGAGGTGCAAGAGATGGACTGTTTGATATCAGGGTTTTGTACTTTGAATATGGAAGAAGCGGGGCCTTTGATCCTTGCATGGGCTGTTTTCCTGTGCCTTTTATCGTCACTTCCTGAAAAAGAAGATTCCAACATGCTGATGGTATATTGCATAAAGAAGTCTATTTTCATCTGTTGCATGCTGCTGTATGGTTTGCAGATTCATCCGTGTGAATTCTGATTTCAGGAAATTGATCATATTGGTTATGTTCGACAAGCATTTGAGGCCGCACCATTGAAGTACATTCTTGGAATCCTCCACTCGGACATGTTGGGAGATTCTGAGGTAAGCTATTTTTATTAAGAAACTCTAGTTTTAGAAGTACCTATGGCTTTTGCAATTTCGATTTGCATTAAATATTAATATTGGCATATGCTGTGATGCATTTCGGTCTCCTCTCGTTGTTTCTCCATTTCTTTTGGGAGTGGGGGGGGGGGGGGGGGGGGTATTCTTGTTCTACAGTGGTTGCTATGGTGTTGTTTTATATGTTAGCTGTGCATTACTCATTTTTTTTTCAGTCAATAAAGGGTCATTAATCATTGTTATGCGCATAATATTATTCTCTTTAAATTCCCTAGAGTATTTTATTCAGTATTTTTATTTTTGTTTAGTCCATCTACCAAACAATAGGAGAGACTTTTAATCTTGATTCACTATCAAGGATGTTATTCTATTGAGAATTGCAGGTTTAATTGGCTATTGCCATTCCATTGCTCTTCTTTGTTTATTTCATCTAGCATGTTGTCACAGTCTCAATACCTAAAATGCTAGTACAAGTGATTCAACATATTTGCAAAACTGATCTAGATTTCAAAACCTTTTGCAATGGGTTATTCAACCACACTGTACAATCATGCAAAAACATCCCCTTCAGAATGTAGGCATTTTCTTCATTCCTTGATTAAGAGAGAGGATCTGACCTTTGTCAGCTTCGGGTCTTCTTTTGTTGCTACTCCTCGAGTATGGATTAGATTCCGGTCGAATCTTTGCTTGAATTGCCTGACTGGAATCTTGGGGCATCTCAGTTCTTGGGCTTCTTTTAACTCCTAGAGTTGGAATCAGACTGAACCTGGTTATCCAGGGATTTGATAGAAAGTCAAAAAGGACCTTGGGATAAGATTTTAGGAGCTGATTGACATAGAATGGAGGCACTCCTATCACTTTTCTCACTTTTTTCAGACCTTTTTATAATGGCCTGTACTTCTTGAGTGTTTCTTTCTTTAGTTTTCCAGCCTAAAACTTTATAGCATACACAAAGCTTGCCCCATCCCCTAACCTATCTCTGTTATTTTTTGTGGATTTTGATTTTTATAACCCTGGAAGTTTTTGACTATTTATCCTATGGATGGATAAAGTGGATTCCAATGCTTCAATTTTGAAATACACCTTTATGGGTATTTTTTTAAAGTTTTGAGCACATATAGCATGCTCTTGCAGGAGTATTCTATGCAACAACTCCCCCGAGCAAAATAAGATACCTTGGTGGATTGTTTTGGTCCAGAATTTTGGGAAACATCTAAGTCACCAAGTTATTTTTTTTCTTAGGCACAGAGTATAATTTTTTTTTTTCTTTGAGTTTGGTCACTCATTTCAAGAGATTGATTCCCTTAAATTTGGGATCTAGAAGTTATTCCTAGCTTGAGTTTTGGCTGAGGGAGCAAATGGGCAGTATGATCCATGAAATCATTTGTTCCCTTGTATGGACTGATATGTGAAGTAGTGGTTCGCCATAGGTTTATTGAAGAAGATGAATCATGGAAATATTTTGCAAGGTCCTGAAGACTGTTCCTCTAGTAAATATTTTGCCACTTGTTTTAGGAATATATAAGATATATATTAAATTGTCTGCTAAGTAAATTTGTACTGTTGCAACTTTTCCATGCAATGTTCTACTCAGTTCTCTTAGGATATGCTTTTGCAGGGGCCTACTACTGGTTATAAAAGTGTTCTGAAAACGCTCATAGCCGCATTTATTGCTTCTTACGATGTAACGGATCAGGTGCCTTCAATTTGCTAACTTCTATGATTACTTTTTGGTTTATATAATTTTTTTGTGTTAAATGATGATTCTAAAAACTAATTCCTTTGCCTGTAACTATTAACAAACATTCTCGTGTTTGATATTTAGCTTGGACATGTTTCCTCCCCATCGGGTGTTCTGTCGAGGAGAACCTCCTTGCCTCACATCATTTGCAATTTGTCTACCTAATGGAGATTGATTTACTCCCTTGAGGAGCCTTTCCTATGCTTGCTTTTGACTTTAAATTTTATTGTACTCTTTGAATTCCTCTTGCATTACTAGCCTTTGAGGTACTCTGCTATGGCATCTATGTTTGCAAGTGGAAGATAAGAGAATATAGTTTCAGAAACCTTTGAAGGTCTCCAAGCCTGCTTGGTCACCATGAAATGTGTTTCTTTCTGATTTTCCTTCTGAAATTTGCCTACAGTACTTTTCCTTTCTTTGATGCCTTATTGTGACAAACGAATTTTATGGTAATGAAGGTTATTAGCGTTCTTAATTACTATTTCATTTGCAGCTGGACAATGGTAGTTTCAACCTCATAGTGGACATCCTTTGTGAAATTTATCATGGGCAGGTTTAAGTAAATCTTTCTGCTGAATTTATCTGTACTGGCTAATTTTTTTTTCTTTATACGCTTCCCCAGAGAATTTTACTGAAGCTGGAAATGGTTCTTTATTTGCAGGAGTCACTTTGTTTGCAGTTCTGGGATAAAAGTAGTTTTATTGATGGTCCAATCAGATCTCTCCTTGGTTTACTGGAGGAAGAATTCCCTTATCAGATGGTGAACTTTGTTCGCTTATTGTCTGCACTTAGTGAAGGAAGTTGGCCTGCTGAATGTGTGTAAGTTCTCTCTCTCTCTCTCTCTCTCTCTCCTCTTCTTATGTACATCGTCAGAATGATCTTTACAGCAACAAGTAGTTGCAATTTCTTCATTAGGTATTGTTGCGATTAAGGTTCTGTTTCTGCTAATTGATATTTTTGCAGTGCAAGTCCTTTGAACACATTCGTTCTAACAATGGTTAGAAAAATATCTGTCACAGATTGTTTTTGCCACTGGTTCGAACAAATTCTGTTGCAGTTGTAGGAATCCTCTTTGTAGAATCATTCCCACCTATTGCAGTTGTAACTGCCACTAGATTGGAACTCTTTGAGGTTAAACTTGATGGTTGAAGCATATGTTTCTGGCAGTCCTTATTTTTGCTCATTATAGGTGGCAGCTGAGGGGTGGTTAATCTCCTCGCTATAGGGATTGTGCTCAAATTAGCCCCTATCCCCATTAAAAGTGGAGTATAGGATCCCACTGGTCCTTACTACCATTGCATCCTTTAACTCCAGTTCTCACAACAGATATAATGCAGTGGAAAAATAACACAAGAATAATGATCTGATGAATTGGTTGAAATATGGGAAAGCTTACAAGCCAAGCTTCTAGCTCTCTGGTGAAACTATGACTGTCAAGACAAACAATATTCTACTTCTAAAGAAAAACCTTAAATACAGCTTCTGTTTACAATAATCACAATACCCTAGAATGAAACATAACTCCTAATTAAAGCAAAATTCTTATGACATTTCTGTCCCTTGTCAAATAAATAATTCCATAAGGTCTCTAACTACCTTTTTGTAGAAAAGAAGAGACCCTGAAATCCCTAATAAACTTAAAAAAATTCCTAATAAACCTAAATAACTCTAGAAATGAACCCTAAAAAATCTCATAAATAAATTCCTTAAAATTTAATTGAAAAAGAAAAAAATCAAGAGGCATCCTATCTTGCATCAAACTCCTCCGGTGGAAAACTCGTCCTTGAGTTTTAAAGTGTGTGCTAAGATATGTCCTTCATTAAAACCGTGGTCCTCTGGGGTCTTGGGTTATAGGTAGTAGGAAAAAATCGTCAAGACGGATCTTGATATGTATAATGAGGAATTGATACAAAGTTGTCAAATTCAACTATCCATATTGTCGCATTAAAAATCCCATTAAAAACAATAAACGCAGTTTTTCTTACCACTAGCTCATATGAACATATGAGCCCAACGGCCCAGATTCAATTTGGGCCAATCTGATGATCACGACCTCATTTCGTATTTTAATTTTAATTTTTTTTATACAAAATCAAATAACATGAAATTTAAGGCATCCATTCTTCTCATCAAGGTGCACCTAATAAAAATATTTAAAAAATAATTCACAATAAATAAATTGACCAAAATGGCCCTAAAACTTTTCAGGGGTATTTTGGTTAATTTAGTTCTTATAAATTATTTTTTTTGATATTTTTATTAGATTATCCTATTTTTGAAGAACACACGCCTAAAATTTCAAGTTATTTGGATTTGTTGAAAAAACATTAAAATTCAAATACGAAATGAGATCGTGACCGTCAGATTGGCCCAGATTCAATCTAAGCCATTGGGCTCAAATGAACTCATATATTCATATGAGCTAGTGGACTAGTCTCAGCATTTTCCATATATATATATA
>NW_006499827.1:3582252-3594184 GCF_000471905.2 Amborella trichopoda
TGTGCGTGTGTGTCTGTGTCTTTGTTTGTTTGTGCGCATGTGCGTGTGTGTGGAAAAGCCTTGTGACTGCCAGATTGAAAATGTGTGTGTGTGGAAAAGCCTTCTGACTGCTAGATTGAAACCAGCAAAGTCGATAAAAAGAATCTCAATTTGTAGGTAAGGAGCACATTAATTTTTTCTTGTCCTTCTTTTACTAATAGTTCCTTCAAAACCATCTGGTGAGCCCACTTAAAAGAGAGACTGGCTTGAAGATTTTTCATGATTCATGATTAAATCTTTAGGTGAGCTTTTTGGCTTAGAGATGAAATTAGGGCACATATTTGAACTTGTTTGGAGGAATTCATGGTGAAATAGAAACTGGAGGGATTTGAGGTAAGAGATCGTTGATTTTATATTGGTTCTGGTGTTGGGTTTTGTGGCCTTTAAAGGCTTAGAGAACTTGTAAATATGATATTTTATAATGAAATATGCAGTTCAGTCGGAGTGTGTTGATTGATCAAGGGTTGCACGGTTTATGGCCTTGGTCATGTCCAAAACCCTTACCCCTGGGCATGTGGCACAATCGAGAAGGTTTTTCAGTGGGGGTCATCTCTTGTTAAGGTCAGAGAGATGCCCAAAGATGATGTTTGTGGGCCAGTAGAATTGTGTGATCTCCTATGTACAGTTGTGGGCCTGTTAGAGCATGGGTCAAAACCTCAACAAACTTCCACATGGCATATACGTATGACAACCGCATTACTGGGAAGCTGCCCTGTAGAGGGATACGTGTATAGGTGCATAGAGAGCCCCTTTTGCACTGTGGTGACAAGTGCTAGACTTGCTCTTAAAGTGGGAACTGTAATCCACATTCCAGAATCATGTTTTCACTGTTTATTATCCAATTTTGACAAGCCAATCATGAGCCCTTAAAATGGGACTGTTGGTTATGGGTCTTTGTTGGGTTGGATAAAAAAATAATAGCGAATCATAGTTTCTAGGGCGAGTGGAGTGCTTTTATTGTTGCTATTTTTGACCCATTGGTACTGGTCCGCTCCTAGTATGTTTTTTATAATTTTTTTAAAATTTTAAAATATTATTTATGCTATAATTTTCATTTCTGAAATTTTCAAAACTTGATAACACACATGTGGGACCCAGGATCCAGCCCCCACATGTGTGTGCGACCCATGTGGGGCCCACATTACCCCCTAAGGAGGCATGCCATTCTTTTTTAACAAAAAAAGTAGACAGGCTATTTTTAAGGAAAACGTGGCATGTCACTTTTTTCCTTGTTATAGGGGCCACATCCCAAGAAAATCTTTTTAAAAAAGGCTCCTTGCCACTTTTTTAAGAAAAAGGGGGATGCCCCATTTTCTTAATCTTTAGTTCAATTTTTAAAATTAGTTAAATATGAGAAATCTTATTAATTTAAATTAGATTTGGTTTCCTATCCTAGTGGGAGTTATTTAAAATTCAGATCTTCTTTGATTATATGGAATCTAGATAATTTTTAAATTTGATTGTATTTAAAATTTAAATAGGAGTTGGACTTGGGTCAAAATCGAAGGGGATAAGATTCATATCTTTCATCTCAAAATCATGATGACTGATTTGTGGTATTGATAACTATGGTTAAATCTTTCTCACCCCCACAGATTTCTTAATTATCTTAAAGGTCGGATTGGACATTGGATATCGCATACATGGATTAGAATCCTATTCAAAATAGGAAACAAATCTTATTTAAATAAAAGTAACACCAACAACACTTAAAGGATTAAAAGTGTGCCATTGGTTAGGGAATCGATTGTGGGGTGTACGAAGACATGTGAGGGTAACTCCAGCCTTCAGGCATCTTCCAGTAAGTCTTCCCAGTAGTGATTAATTTTTAGTATTATTTTGAAATTTTTTGTGAATTTTTAGGAACTTGTTTTATTTTAAAAACTATAGTGGAAGTTGGTTTAAAGCTCCTGAATAATATCTATTTCTCTTCACAGTAAAAGTGTAAAAGATCCTAGGTTGTATCTAGGGTATTATTTTAATTTACAACCACATATAGTGGCCCATGTAAGTGGAATTCAAGTATTTGGAGTAAAAGTAAAAGAAATTTCAAGAATTTAATACCTTGAGTTCCACAAAGTCACTCATTTCATATGGTACCCCTCTAATTAGAGAGAGAGAGATATGGTTCAATGTTTTGGTGCCGCGTACTTGCTTCTTTCTTTGTAGCAGTTACACTCATTGCTTTGCCACCAAAGCAATTTTTCCTTTGTAACAAAACTTTTAACAAGGAAAGAAAACAGGGTGTGGATAGCCTGAGCAAAGTTACTGATGAACTTCACTAAGATGTTTATAAGGCTTTTTCTTTGCATATATGTATGTATGTATGTATGTATGTCTATGTGTATGTGCGTGTATGCACATGTGGGTGCGCTCAGGTACCTATGTGAAATTGTTAGGCACTTTAATTCCTGAATTTTTTTCATATTTTAGTATTAAACTTAACTAGTCCCAAGCCCGGGTAAAGGAGGTGGGTTGTGTTATGTAGGCAACCAACATATTCCATGAATCCTAACTGACTAGGATTCGTGCAACGGACCCCAAATAGTTGGGAAAAGGCTATGATGATGATGAGTATTATGCCCTTACATTTCTGTACTTTACTAGCTTAATTGTATCTGATGCAAAGTGTATTCTGCTTGCACTCCTAGAGCAGGAGAATTTTTATTGACATGCATGTTTGTTGTTTTGTATTTTTCTTGTTTGTTTTAGTTCCCCTGCATGGGTTGTTGCTAAGATGCTGAGGACAAAACTCTTTCTTCCAGTTACAGATGGAACATTAAGGTGGGTTTTAATGCATGTATTTGCTTCCTTGTTATAACCTTCTGCAAAGAATAGTAACTAAAAAAAACTTCTGCGAAGAATTGTATGAAGAAAAATTTCTGGTTTATGGCACGTTTCTTATGCCTATAGCTTTGCAATATGAAGGGATGGCTACTGCATTGACTTGGGTGTTGGGAAAAAAGAAAGAAGGAAATTTATCGGGAGAGCCAATGAACTGCTGCCAAATAACATTGTCAAAAAAAAAAAAAAATTCCTGCCAAATAACAGTGTGTTATGCCAAAATAAAATGAAGATTGGCATGATACTTGTGCTTTCAACATTTTATTCGTTAATTAGCAATTGACACTATTGTACATTGCCCATTTGACCTCACTTTATTATAATTATTGATGTGGTGACCATTGACATGTTACTTTTATGCCTGATGACATCCTCTTGCTTTTGAAGCTGGGAATCAAGGACTTCTTCCTTTGGAATTGAAGTCACTTCACAAACTATAAAACTTGCTGCCAACTCATGTGATCATATTGATGTTTTCTCCTTTTCCAGAATTCTGCATCAATAGTTTGCCACATGGAGTTCTTGTTGGACTGATTCCATATCTGGAACTTTCCTTTCTGGGGTGTTCAGCAATTGGAAGTTCTCGCACCAGAAGCCTGAACTGCTAGGGTTCTGTAACTGTTCCTAGTTTGGCAACTAGTAACGCACGACACCTGGATGTGCACACTTCTCAAAAATAGGAAGTGTGCCATGCTCATCGTGGAAGCGTGGGCTTCTCATTGAGTGGGAAGGCCCACATTTCTCATCGGAAGCTAACCATGGTCATTTTTATGTTTATCTTTATTTTTTTTTTTAAATCAAGTCAATGAGGGTGAGTTCGCCTTAGTGGGTTTCATCTATAAAATATTCATAAAAGTAATTAGAAAAACATAAAATGACCAAAATGCCCCTACCATTTCAGGGATTTTTTGTCATTTTATCTTTTGTAATATTTTTTTAATATATTTTTACAGGTTCTTGGGGAAAAGAAATATTAACAACAAAATTTTAGCTCAATCTGATATATTTTTAAAAAAATTGGAATACTTTGACATGCTTTCTGAATTGAAATACTCTAGGTATGGAAACTTCTAGGTTTATCAAACGAAGGTTTCCATAGGGGTTTGGATGGCATTAACGTACTCTGGATAATATTATTTTGTTAACTACTTCATGGTATTTTGTATAATGTATACTATTGTCTAATTATTTATCTTTTTTGTGATTTCCTGTTATTTTTAGCTATATTTGGCAAAAAACATGTGAGTTTCATCAAATTACTTTGAATAAAGTAGAACCGACTTTTCAAAAAGATAAAGTTATATGTAAATCTGCTTATCAGTTTATCTCAGATGACCTTATGATGGATCTTGCCAGACAACATATAGCTCATTATTAAGACTAATTTATTGAAATCGTGAATTAACAGTAATAACGAGTACATCCAAACAGGCCCATAGTTGCGTAGAATTCTAGATAAGTAATTAAGAACAGTATTTTACAGATCCAAATACAAATCTTCTATGTTCTGTACTTTGGAACTTCCTAATTTTCCAGCTTCCAATTGTCAAACACACCATTCATGTCTATGCTTGCTGGAGTGAGTTAATCTAGTTTAAGAACACCTTTTTTACAAATCCCCAATTTCTCTTTTCATCTCACATTCTGAAATATTGTGGTTTTTTTGTTCTTCGTCATAGGTGATGAATTGTCCGACCAATGTGCCCTTTCATGATCAATCACACAAAGTGTCCTACCATCCTCTCTCTCTCTCTCTCTGTACACACACATATTTTCCTTCAAGCCATGGATCCCAATGCTCCTATCTCAGCAATCTTGTTTCCATTAAGTTTAATGGCTCTAAATTTCTTCTTTGGGTGGCTTTCCTTTTCTATCATTTATAGCATTATCGGACGTTATTTTGGTGATGGTTTTCCTGAGCCTCGTCTTGACATCCTTTTAAGTTGGATATGCCTTATTTTTCTGCTCGTACCTATACTGAATAGCTGAGGATGGCTGAACTTATTCTTAACTAGATCGGTGCTAATCTTGCCCAAGTATTTGGCTTCTCCTCTTGCAAATTACGTATATTCCATAAATATACTTTATTATCAATCAAATTCCCATGATTTTTATTGCCTAAAAAAATCAAAGAAAAAATTGTTGAACCTCTATTACCCATTGAGCTTCATACCTGTTATTGTGGTTTCTTCTTATTTATTTATTTTTACTTCCAAGGGCACATGTGGCTCCTCAGCGGCCATTCCTTTTTGAGTGTTTGAAGAGGATAAAGTCCTGTTTTTTCTTTGTCGAATGAAAGTTTGTTATGTCTTTTTATACATCCTTACGATTGAAGGACATGGAGTGCTCCTCCTCAGTTGAAGGGTATGCCTTTAGCAGCATTTAGGTGCATCTCATTCTTCCTCATGGATCACAAATTTCTGCATAAACATTAAGTGGACATGGTTTTACATCCATTTTTTATGTTTTGCCATTGTTTTTGCAATCAATGTTGTGCTGGTCATTGTTTGTAGTTGATGGATTTGTAACTTGTAAAAGTTGTAATTGCAGGTAGGGGTTTATACAAGATAAATATATAGTGAATTCTGTTTCTGTGATAGTATCTAGCTTCAAATATATTAGTTTCCTAAGTAAAAAATGGAATTAAACTTTGGAAGTGCGTTCTTAACTTTGTGAAGTTGTTATATTTTCAAACTGTTATGATCAATCAGCCTTTTATTTTTTATTGTTTTTTCAAATATGGCCGAATTTATGGAGTTACCATTGTCTGGGATGTGGACTGTGTGGTGGTGACTGATTCTTGGAAGTGGTGAATGATTCTTGGAAGTATGAGTTGTAGTTAATATGAGGTTAATGAATTTTGTTATTTTGTTTTCTTAGTGGGATGTGGTTGCTTTCTGGTGGGCTGGCAAAATTGTTGTCATTTGACATTGATCAAAATGGGGAGACTATGTTGGTCTCAGGTAATTCTTTCTCTAAATGTTAATTTACCCTAATATATCAAGTGCTGTGCACGTCCATATCTTTGTTGGCCATTCTTCAAGTGTTGTATTGCTAGTTGTTGACATTGCTTTGATATCTATTACTTGTCTTTTGCAGTTCTAGACATCACTATGTCGCTTGTGGAAATCGGTGCAGAAAATGAAGTGGCATCTTCCCTTGTTGTTTTTGCTATTCAATTTGTTTTAGTGAATAATGAGCATTGGAAGTACCAATCGAAACATGTCCGCTGGAAAATAACATTTAAGGTATGTTTTTCTATGCTATTTCCGATTAATATTATCCACTAGATTTCCTTATATTGACATGCTAGAGAGAGAGAGAGAGAGACATTTAAGGTATCTTTTTGTATACTATTTCCCATTAATATTACCCACTGGCTTTCCTTATGCTGACATGAGAGAGGGAGTTATGTTTTTGTATGCTATTTCCGATTAATATTATCCACTGGCTTGCCTTATTTTGACATGAGGGAGGGAGGGAGGAAGGTTCCTTTTTGTTTGATTTATCCCATAAATATTATCCACTGGCTTGAGGGAGGGACTACTCATGGGGTGGCCCGCCTAGAAGAACTGGGTTCAGGTCAACGACCCCTAAAATTTTGAGAACAGATAGGAAAAAGAAAATAAGTCACATTATCCTTCTTTTTGATTTGTTGAAGAAGTCATCGTGACTGTTTTTCTTAATATCTGGTCACTTTTTCTGTACTTTGTTTTTTTTATGTAACGAGTTTTCTTGTCCTACGTATTGTAACACTGCTTTGAGGTTTCCTAAATACGGTTGGTCAACGGTGCAGATTCTATAAAGTTGCTATCAAGGCGCATTTGTTTGTCAGAATTTGAATTTTCTCATTTTGTGGTCCATTACCACAATACTTTGATACATCTACTAGTAAACTAAATGACTTTTATGTGGTGGCTGGATGTCCTTTCCATGCTCTAGGGGCTTGTGCTGTCAGCCTTCTTGAAAAGTGCCTTCTAAAAGTTGATTCTAAATTATACAGACTCGATCCTCCTTTCCTTGATCCTTTTTTAGTGTATTTTGTCAAATACTTGCAAATCCTCTTTGTTCCGCTATCACCATCATGTTTTATGTTCAATTCATGTTTCAGTTCCAGAATGTGACTCGCTAAGCATTTATAATTACCAAGACCATGAACTGCAGATTTAAGCAGCGTTGGTAGTTAATGATTTTGACTTCAATTATGTATATCTTAGTGCGCACAGGCTCATAGATATGTGTTTTGCTGCTCTCATTCAAGTTTTTACTTCTGTGAGTGTTCGTGAAGTAGGGGTGCATTGTTCTGCTTATTGTGCCCATGATTTGCCATGAATGGATGCAATAGGTTTTTGGTGTCCATTTGGTGCTAGTCATCTGAGATCCATTTAGCTGTTATATGGTAAAACTAACATTATGCACCAACATCTCCTTTTCATTGGAATATGTCCTTTCTTGACTTGTGCAAGAAGCTGATAATCTCCAATAAAATCTGTGCATTCTCGACTATTAACTCTTATGCTAGTTCAACTCTTGTGCTTCCTATTGCAATGAAATATATTTTTTGCAATACACTTTTTCAGGTTTTTGAGATAATGAAGAGATGCATCAAGTCAACTGAGGAATTACCTAAACTAGGTCATGTGGTTAAGGATATTGTTTTATGCGATCATTCTGTTCACAATGCCCTCCTCCAAGTACTATGCATAACAAGCAGGACATTGGAGGTTGGTGAAGTTCCACACTATATTATTTAAGAAATCTTTATTAGAATTTGTTGGTGACCATTATATGTTTCTTCTTGTTTTTTTTATGGTCACAATATGCTTGCTAAAGGAAAATTTGGTTCCATAGAGGCTATATGTCAACCGTCTGTATGATCCCAAGGAGATTAACAGCTTACAACTTGCTCTTTGCTCTGCATTGGATATCGTGTTTGCGACGCTTTCTGATCTTGAGGAGGTATATTTTCTTAGTTTCTGTATTTTGTCGAGTTTTTAGCTGATTATATTAGTAAATCTCTTGCTTCTCATAGTTTTTTTTTGTCCTTGGTGTTCCCTATTGCACCTTATTATAAATTGTTGATGTATTTGTACTTGTGGATGACTTGGGAAGTTTTACTGAGGATCTAATGTTTAGCTTGATGTTGTGTGTTGGCTTATGGATATACAACTGTGAACGGTATTTTTTGAATCATAATGCATATTATTGTGGTTTTATTAATCGAGTTATTGGTTAAAAACCTAGCAAAAATATATATTTTTTATATGGTTCATGAAGTACACCATTAGTTCTTGATATGTTTGTCATGAATTTATTTCTTGCATATTATGATTGAGAATATGCTTGCAAGTGCTACATCTATGCACCTCTCTTACATTTTCATGTGTGATTGACTCAGTCACTTGCCTCTATGTGTGAGTCTTCTTGTTTCTTTGTGTAACGAACTTTATATTCACCTAGATTCCCTCCTTTTGAACTTTCTGTCCCTAACGCCAACTTTTTTTGCATGTTCCTTTGAAACTCAATTTTAAAAAGTTGAATGTATGTCATTAAAACCACTAAAACAAACATAGTTTCGTGAAGCAATAGCTAAGCTGTTAATCAATATGTTTTTCTTAACCCTTTTCTTTGTTAGATTATAGTTTTATCAGATTGTGGACGGTTGCATGCATGTTTCTTTTCCAGTTGAAAACATGACTTGCAGGGTTTTCATGTGGATTCAAGCAAGATAACCTGAGAGTACAAGAATGTTTTGGGTTTCATACAGATGTAAAGCAATGCAAACGAAGAGAACATCATAACAATGTCCATAAAGGTGGCTGCTTAGGGGTGCCTAGATATGTAAGCAGCCCATGTAGAAGGGTTGGCGGGTCTAAGCACTATTATATGTGTTGTCCTTTTATGTAATATTAACTATCTTATGTCTAATATTTGTGCAATGTTCCTCATAATTTCTTATGTGGTTAAGGGTATAAGAATAAGTTTCTCTTAACCCAAACACTTGTATAATCAATGTATATGGGTCTCCACATTAATTGAGTGGAATGACCGAACCACCTTGTCTTCCATCTCACTCTTCCTCTCCTCTTTCTTCTCTTCTCCTCTCATTTGATAAAGTTTGGCGGAGGTCATGGAAGATAAGTAACAACTTCAATAATCCTGGTCTCAATACTAATGCTTTTTTTTTTGGGTGAATTAGTGGGGATTTTGGCCCCTATCTCAATACTAATGCTAATCATGGGCTTCTTCCTATGCCACAGTCCGCAAATCAACCTACTAACCATGCAGGAGTCAACCCGCCATCTCCCCTCATATATCAACTTTTTGGGAAACAAAATCATATCTCTGCTGACTATTGGCATAGTTTTGACTCCACCTTTAATAGGCCTAACTCTGGTGCACGAAATTGGGTGTCTCCATCCACAAATTGGCAATCATGATATGGCACGAATATATTGGAACTACAATAAAAGATGGAATATCCTCGTAATTCCTCCATTGAAAATCCAATTGGTACCGCAAGCAGGAGATGTTTTTTAGGTTATCAAATGATACATAGTGCAATAGGGTCGAAACAAGCAAGATCTATAATATATGGGAATTCCAATAGATACCCCTGATAGTCTAATGAATGGGTGCTATCTTTTTCCATCCAATTTTTCTTGTGCTCCTTATGCTATAGTTATCTATATATATTTTTCACTGTGTAGTGACTATAAAAAGTGGAACTCTTGAAGGTGTGAAGTTTACCATGTGGGCATGAATTATTATCTTTTGGTTTCAATACATGTGGTCTTCTATTTTGTATGTATGATCATTTCCTAATGGCCTTCATATTCATTGATATTGAATTGTTTGGACAATATTATTGAATTACTCTACTGTGCTCATTAATTTTTTCAGGATGCTGGCATGCCAATTTTCCACCAGGCATTGTTGTGCTATACAACAAAACCAGTTCCTGTTGTTACAGCTGTGATGTCACTAATAAGCTTCTTTCGCAATCTGGTAATTGAAACTATTTATTATGATGATTAATCAATATTCTCCTTAGTAGAGTTTGGCATGACAAATCAGTCTTGTTAAGTAGGTTGAATTAGTATATTCAGAATAATGTCTACTTTGTTACTTGTTTGGTTGTCACCCATATTAAAAAAAGATTATTTACATATTGTGTTATGCATTATTTGGTAAGGTCCCCTCCCCCCTTCCCCCCCCCCCCCCCTAGGCCTCGGTTGGGTGTTTATCTCTCTCTGTGCAACTCCGTAGCCCAATTGTCAGTAAGGTTCCCTCTTTCTTTCTTCTCTAAACCACCCAAAGATCGAATCCTCAAAACCAGTGATTTAAAAAAGGCCGGGTCGACACAGAATCACCTGGTCTAATACGGGAATTGGTCACCTCGTGTCGATTCTATCAATATATAGGAAAGTGTCTGGGTCTAGAAGAGGACTGACGATATGCTACAGTACAAATGCCGATTCACCTATCCGGACCCATTTTTGGCCTGTTCACTGTTCTTGCAAGTGTTTTTTCACCGGTTCACTATTTTTTCCGCATAGTAAAGCAATGATCCGGACCGGTTTTTGCTATGCTCAATCCAGGTCATCGATTCGTTTTTTAAATCACTGCTCAAAACAAATCCCGTTACAATTTTTTTGAGAGTGTTTGCCGTCTCTTCTTCAAACCCCAAGAAAACCCAAAGTTCAAAACACTCTCTAAGTCTCTCGAATCTTGGAAAAATCACAATTATCCAAAACAAGCACCCAACAATTGTCCTCTGCAGCTATGATCACCAATTTTCTAGCAGGGTTCTCCCTCTACCTCTTTTTAAACCCAAAAATCTTAGTCCAAAAAACAAATTGCCATAGTTCCCTTTGATAGTGGATGCAAAGACTAGAGCAAATTTCCAAGCCGAAAAACAAGGCAAAATGGATACCTTCAACAAGCCAGTTGCTTAAACTAAGCTAAGTGAATAAGTTACAATCCTTTAAATAACAATTACAACCGTTTCTAGCCTTGTAACACCATTGTAAATAAACTCAAATACCAACCCCTTATGGGGCAATTACATATAAAACAAGACTAGTTTATGAATTACACTTTCACAGCACAAATTACATAAACTATGTCCCAAAGCTTAAATACAACATACAATTGATCTAAACAAAATTCTAAGGAATAAAATCAACTAAACAGGGAATTAGAATGCCAAATTAAAATCGGGAAGCCATATTTCAAACCCCTTGTGCTGGGGCCACGCAATCGGATCTATAAGGACTTAATTTTGTCCCTTCCAATTGTACAAAAGTGGTTCAATCTCACAAGAATGTCGAATCCAAAGGGGAAGCAATTACACACCTTAAAATTACTTTTTAAGATCTCAACACATTGGCATTATCATCCGAAAACATAATGCAAAAGGTTTAAATCGAATAGGATAAAGAACAAGAGAGTTATGGCCAAACTACACACGGTGGTCCCTCGGACCACCAAAACAGTCTTGTATCAAAAGATTATGAACTTGCATAGGTAAAAACGTGATGAAAAACTTCTGGAAATTCTGTGACAATGAGACTAAAGTATTTGCTGGTTTTAAAGCAAAGTAATCAATGGATACTATGCATGATCATGGATTCTCATGCATATACCCTTCTTATCCTTTTCCCGCTAGGTGCAAGGAGAAATAAAACAATTTTCGCAAAATTTAAGAGCCATGAAGTTACTGAGAAATTGATAGAAGATGATGTCAAGAGGAGGTGCATCATTATTTCTAAAGTTGGTAGTTTGCACGGCCTTGAAGGTGCAGGTAACGGAGATCGGAGTGATATTTGAGTATGGCTACATCTTGCCATTGATGCTAGGGTCTGGTGTGTGTGTGTGTGTGTGTGTGTGTGAGAGAGAGAGAGAGAGAGAGAGAGAGAGAGAGAGAGAGAGACGTACGTAGTTAGTTAGTTGTGGTAGGAAGTAAGTAGTTACGTAGAGACGACGACGAGGACGGACTACTCTCTACGTACCCGTAACCCAAAATAAAAACGAAAAAAAAGGAAAA
>NW_006499827.1:3594304-3626373 GCF_000471905.2 Amborella trichopoda
GAGAGAGAGAGAGACGCTAGTTATAGTTCTGTGGAGAAGAGTTCTAGAGAGCGACAGAGGGCATCTCATCGTCCCCAATCAAAAAAAAAGAAAAGAAAGGGGATAGGAGCACAACAAAATGAGATGTGGTTAAACAAAATTAACATAGAACACCTTTCTAATGATTTAGGCTTAATGTACAAGATTAGCTAAAGGTCTCGTCATGTATTATTTTGTGGACACCACCAAAGAACATTTAAGAAATTTAAGTAACTTCTTGCATCATCATTCCAACTTTTTTCTTTATACGGGTGCATCCAGATGCTTCATAACTGTTTGCTTTTATTTTTCAGTTGTCGTTCTGTGACTTTTTATTTGGTTGCTCCTACCAATAATGGCATTAGCTACTATTTGCCTTGTATTTATTCTATTCCAAACCTTGATATATACAGTGTGTACTAATATATGTTTTTTAGCTTAAACTTCATTTTTTTTGCTTTTGACTTGATCAATCTTGGAGGTTTTTCGGGATCCTATTGTGGTGTCTGGGATGCAATTATATATTTCTACTCCTTTCCTATTTGTATACCAACCTTGTTATTTAATTTGTTTTAGAACATTTTGTTGGTGGTCACTTGCTGCTGTGTGCTATATTTTTGTTGAAAGAATATGAAATGGTTTACAGCTCATCAAGAGGAAACTCGAACTCAGAAATTGTTCTTACATGCTTGTTTGCCAAATTTGATCATTCTAATTTTTAATTCGATATTCTTGACTCAAAATGAAGGCTTCCAGTTTGTTTTGGAACGGGCCAGCCTTTTAGTTTTCTCCGTTGGTTATCATTTCTAATTCAGGTTCCTTTTTTAAGTGCTAATATTGAATTTACGTGGTATTGAGATTTTTAATGGTGCCTCTATGCGCTTGTTTATGTAGGAGATACAAGTGGCTGCAACAAGAGTGCTTTCTGGACTATGTTTTATTGCACAGAAGGCACATCCATACTCGATTGGGATTTTAAGCTTTGTCAGTGATGATAGAGAGGTTAGCCTCAAATTTGTCACTCAGACCTGGCCCTGATCTGTTCTTGAATGTCTCCACATTAATTGTTCCATTTTGTTTAGTAAGTCATTTATGTTTTGAATCTGAAATGTTTTTTGCAGGTAAATGATCTGAATGCTGCAATATGTTACATTCTTTCCGAGGAAAGGCCTAGAAGTGAGGATTTATTTATTGCTACAATGAACCTGCTTACATCTGCTGCACATTATCAGGTTTGTTGTGTTTAATAATAATGTCGCATTTCAGTTATTCAAAGCCATTTAGGACAAGCGCATCGTTTTACATCATTAAAGTGAAAATAGATTCTGAGCTTGACATGGGTGTGTGAGTTATGGGCCTACATAACAGATTTTGACCACATAATCTCCATTTTTAACATTTGCCGAAATTCATTTCAAACAATGTCTGCAAGTTTTTTAATCGAAATGCAATATCTACAGCTTGAAGTTTAATTTTTGGTGCAGCCTGCTTTTCTTTTTGCTCTGTTTTCCATGGAGAAAATGGTCGAGTTGCTCTCCAAAAGAAGCAATAACATGGATGACAAACATTTGAGTGCTGCCTCGACCTTGTCATCAACTTTGATGGATAGACCAACTGTTGATCTTAAGGTTTTACTCTTGAATTTTGTTCAAAGATCGAATCATCTGCTTGAAAGGTGTGCTTCTATGTTCGATGTTTCTTTCGGTGTGATGGCCCTTGAGGGGCTTATTGTTTATGTCTATAAGTTTCCATAAAGCTAATTGTCTTTTAGAATCCATCCTGTCCATTTCTCCTAAGGAATTTCATGTCCTTTAGCATCCATCTGGCTTAAATGTTTCAGTAACTTTAACTATATGCTATGGGTCTAGAGCCATTGGTTGAATAACGGTTGTGTTTTGCAGCCATCCTCGTATACTTCTAAGCGTGCTCAACTTCCTGAAGACTCTGTGGCTTGCGGGTGATCAATATATGAAGATCTTGGAGCATTTGTGCTCCAAGATGTTTTGGGAACATGTATCTTCTTTCGTCTCCTCAATTACTACCAGAAAACCTTCTTCAGCAAATATGAACTTGAACAGCACCCTAACCCTGGCTTACCAGTACCAATGCCAGTCTACAGTCTTAGAAATAATGGGTAATGATATCTTTTTACAGCAAAAGTTGTTGCATGATAAGTCGCTTGAACATTCCAAGGTATCAGGTGATGCAAAACGGAATGCCGGGAACTATTCTGTGTCAATTGCTGGTGCTCATCCCGGTCCTCAACACATATTGTCAAATTGGTGTGAGGGTTCAATTATGCAGGATCTGATCAAAGAATACACGTTCTCTATATATAACCACGATATTGTTCATCTCGCGAAGGTAAATATTTTTATTTTTATTTATTAATATTAGTAAGTTGTTGTGATGCCATATTTTCTTTATATTTAAAGCTCATCCATATATTGAGTTGGCTACTTGTATTTTCCCTGCATTGCATATAATCTAGGTTTTACAATATTTTGGTTTTGGCCAACCATGCTTAACTAATAGGTTTGCATTTTGTTGAGAAGATAGGTTTTGTTGAACTCAAATACTTGAAATATTGATATTATAATATTGTCGTGGAGCATAAAATATCATTGCAGCAATATTTTTTGCTTTAATGAAAAGAAAATAAAATTTTCAAGAAAGGTTCAATTCTTGAGTCTTGCATTCGTCAAGAAAATTTGACAGTTATTATTACAGCCTTGATTAGACTTATCCTGTTTTCTGTAAGGAAATTATCCACTACAGATGC
Source organism: Amborella trichopoda (assembly GCF_000471905.2). The sequence goes on from NW_006499827.1 coordinate 3,597,105, forward strand.
ACGTATGTTTGTGAACTACAAAATGTGTAGATATTGTATGTGGCCTTTGTAATCAATTCATGAAGAAAGAAGGCAGCAAGGGCTGGACATGAGAGAATGGATTGGACATTCAAGAGTGCTTCCTAGTTTGGGTATCCTCATATGCATATAAATGACTCATAATATTAATTATAGACATATGCCCATGACAATAGTAATAAGTACATAAGAGCATGGTTTACAATTTTGCCCTTGTAAACCACGTTTTATCCTTAATATATACCCCTCGAGTTGTACATCAGTAACAATCATGGACAACTTGCTTTTTAGAGGTTTTTGTCTCTGATTGGTCAGTTTTTTTATAAAAATATCTGCCACTTGTTCATTGGTCCAAAGAATTTAGGGAAAATTACAAATGGCCCCCAAGAATAGACTTCCCATGCAACTTACCCCCAGCCAAATTTTTTTCTCACTTTTTACCCCAAAATATACTTTCTTAGCAAATACCCCCCCCCCCCAATCCCAACCACAAAAAAAATAAAAGAAAGACTAGACTACCCTCGCTTGACTTTTACCCACGCCTCTCTCTCCTCTTTTCCTTGAGAAAATGCGGTCCGACCGATCCCTTTGGCGGTCCGACACTTCTGTTCCGGGAAAAACATGCGGTCCGGTAGGTCTATATGGTGGTCCGACACATTATGGACCAGCACATGCGGTCTTGCAGATCTATATGGCGGTCTGGCACATGCGGTCCGACAAATATATATGGCGGTCCGGCAGATTCAAAAAGGTGGTCCGGCAGATAATGAAAGTGGTCCAACACCTTTTTTAGTTTAAGGGGGTCCGGCAATTGGTACATTGTGGTCCGGCAGCCTATGTAGCCTCTGGTATTGTGCGTGATCCTACGTGAATATCCAGCCAAAATCAATTTTTTATGTACGAAAAAGGGTATTCTCATAAAAAAAATATGCCTTTTTTTACTTGGGGGATATTTGCTAGGAAAGTATATTTTGGGGTAAAAAGTGAGAAAAAAAGTTTGATTTGGGGTTAGTTGCATAAGTAGTCTATTCTTGGGGGTTATTTGTAATTTTCTCAAAAAAATTTGTAACCATTTCTTTATCTTCCATTTTCTCTCTCACATAGTGTTTATCTATCTGAATATGTTTGGTGTTTCCATGGAGCACTGGAATCACGGGGATGGCCATTGGACTTCAATTATCGCAGTATAGAACGACACTTCATAATTTGAGACTAGGAACCATACCAAGACTTCTTATTTAGGTAATTTCAGAAGTAACAGTTGCTATTGCTCTACACTTAGGCTCTGTGATTCATCTTTCCATTGTCATTTGCTTCCTGCTACACCAGGATGCCAAATTGTTGCCCATAGAGCACTGGATTCATGGAGATGGCCATTGGACTTCAATTATCGCAGTATAGAACATCAATTCATAATTTGAGACTTGGAACCACAAAAAGACTTCTTATTTAGGTAATTTGAGAAGTAACAGTTGCTATTGCCCTACATTTAGGCTCTGTGATTCATCTTTCCATTGTCATTTGCTTCCTACTACACCAGGATGCCAATTTGTTGCCCATAAACACACAATAAGCTGTAATCGATCTTCTTGTACTTGGGTTCCCAGCCCAGTTGGCATCTGAAAAGGAACCTTTAAAGGGTTCATGTCGTTAGGATTATTTTTAAAGTAAAATTTCCCTTGATTTGTTGTGCTGTTTGTGTATCTTAATGTCACCTATTGGCAGCCTCTAAATGTTATTTTCTTGGATTATGCATATACTGGTTCACTTGATTGACTGCATAAAGATATGTCGGATCTTGTGGAGGTGAGATATTGTAAGGAACGAACTATACTACTGTATTTGTAGTTACCCTTTTCAACTAGCCTTGTTTTGAATCGCTCAATGGCCATCTGCCTTATTCTTAATTTTATGAACCCATTTTGACCATCAACATTATTTCCTTTGGGCCTTAGGACTATCAACCACATTCTACATTGTGCATATTGCTGTAGCCATTGAACGCATCAACTTATCCCTTTGACTTTTATCAACATGAACATAATAGTAGCATCCAAAAACTCGTAAACATGCTATAATCTAGGTGTCTTCCATGTGGAATAATGTCTGGAGATTTTCCACTAGTATTCATGGAAGGTAAGTGTAAGAAGCCTCACCGCACATAGATTTGGGACTCCACTAACTTGCATAATGCATAGCGTTCCCTCACTTTTATGTTTATGCTTTCTTTCAGCTACACCATTTTGTTGTGGTGTGTGAGGACAAGAAAGCTCTTGCTCAATTCTGATGTTGGAAAGGGTGACTGTATAGATGTGTACTCCACTCCATCACTACAGAATTGAGTGATGCGGCATTGGAAATACGCCTCAACAAAGGAACAAAACTTGATAAAGACATAAAAAACATCAGATATTTTGTTTTAAAAGTCATATTCAACTGCAATCATCGATGAAAAGAACATAGTATTTAGAATGATATTCAGATTCTATCGGAGAAAAACCCTAAACATCAGAATGTATTAACTCTAAAGAAAAAGTGGGCTATTTTGTTATTAACATTGAGAGGAAGCCCACAATGTTTGCCATTTGACAACTTGAACGGCTCTTTTATTAGTTGAAGTACATGAGATCAAACTAACTCTTTTCAAACTCAAAATAGGATCTTGCCCACAATGATCACGTTGCTGGTGCCATATGAACTCGTCGGCCGTATTGGGATGAAAACTGTGGATTACTGTACGAGAAAGACAAGAGACTCATTTTCTTGACTAGGAACATTCCTGATACGATTTTGTGAAGGTTCCCCAATTATTGTTTCTCTATCTTTATTCCTTCAATGAACATTTTCTTTGTGCGAAGATTCTTCTGGAACACATAATTAGGAGTAAATACTGAGAAGTACTTCTAACCATCAAATTATTGAGCATAGTCTCAAAAAGCGGCCTGCTCAGTTAAATAAAGGGGGAAAAGTGTGGGGGGGAGGGGAGGGGAGGCGGGGGGGGGGGTGGGGGTGTGTGATTTTTATGTGCTTTTAACCCTGTTTTTTTTACATTTTAGAGTGAAGAAAAAAGAAAAACACACATTTTTCCATTTTTGTTAGATTGATCAGTTAATTCAAAGTTTTAAAAATTGATCCAAATATCATCCTTTTGGTTTGTATTGGATTTTGTAGATTTTTGAAGCTTATCAGGGGGTTTTTAGGAAGCATTTTAGATTGGGAAACATCTTTACCCCTGATAAAACAAATATTTTCATAAGCACCCTAGGTAATACTAAAATGCTAAAAATATAAAGGAATCTTAGAATCTTTAAAAAACTTTAAAATCCTAAGAAATTAAACCTAAATTTTTTTAAAAATACATCCTTAAAATTTAAAAGAAAATTTTAAAAAAGAGGCATCTTGTCTTGCATTAGTCTCTTCTAGTTGAAGAAAACTCATTCTCAAGTTTTGAAATAGGTTAAGATGAATTCTTTGCAATGCCTACGGTCTTTTTCAATCCTTACATTGTAAACATGATCTTGAGACTTGTGCATTAAGACATAACGGTTGAGCATTGAAATTGGATCTTTGTTATCAAATGATATATTTATAACTCTTTTAAGAAACCCTTAAGGAAAGGGTTATTATGTGTCGTCGTAATAAACATCATATATACACTCACTTTAATAATACAAACTAGCCGAAATAGCATCAATTCAGCCATATAATCCGGCTGGAATTTCGAGATGAGCATTGGGTTCGATGGTTGAGCCAAGAACTTCACCTTTTCTCCTCTGAGTCCTTCATCTTTGTCTTCATCAAAGATTGGCTCAATTACGAAATCTTGCTTTTTTGAAGGAATTATGAATTCATTTTGATCATCATAAATGCAATCTCATACGAGATCTTGTTCTTCATCTGAACATTCGTTGAAGATTGGTGTTGAATCCCAATCTACAAACTGCTGATTTTGGAATCAACTTGATTGAAATAAATATTCTCCATGGTCGGCCTCCTTGATATCATAAACATATTGTACTCACAAGCAGCGAGATTACCTCTCCCTTGTTTGTGAGTCAAATTATGCTCGTCAAAATTTGGAATGTCCATCTTTGCATCGAAAGCCCTAGTGTGATGTCCCCCACACCTAGGTATTCTATCACTTTCCTCTTTACTCAACTACTCACACGGAGCATATTGGTGAAAAGGGTTGTACTAGACATCTTCGTGGGCTAAAAGACCACCGTCTTGCTCATGAATGATGCCCGAGTCGTTGTGTAACCTGCTGAACTTGCATCATGGGAACTTCAATTCTCATCTTTGGCATCACGTGGTAGGTCTCCAAGAACTGCTCTTCTACGACCACTGCATAGGTTCACCGAATCACAAACTGATGCAGCCTAGAATATTGCTCTCGAGTATCTAGATAAGAGTGACAAGCTTAAGGTCTATAAGAGGAATTGCAGAAGGGAAAAATAGTTATTGAATCTATCTTTTTTTTTCTTTTATTTATTTCTTGAGTCATTGTATTTACTTAGGGGCATAAGTACTAATTTATAAAGTCTTTTATATATTTTTATTCACTTAAGTCTTTTATAGTAAATGACCATAATTAGATTAGTTGGATGGCCAAGATTAAGTTTGGTTTAGGGTTTTCTTGTATAAGAGATGTACTCAAGCATACTGAAGCATCATGGTATCGACTTTATTCAAAACCCTAAAGCAGTTAGTACTCCTTTTATCTCTGGTTTTTTAATCTTTCTCTAATTTTGGATCATCCCTATCTTCTTCTTTGCTAAACCCTAGCTCTAAGCTACCTGGCATGTGCCATGAACCTGTGGCAGAAAATCAACAAACCCTATTTGAACTCAACAAGTTATAATCTAATTTCAGCAAATCTTGGACTTGACCAAGGAGTTCTCTAGCCTTATTTTTTAAGATACCTGAGCTCTGATACCAATTGATGTAGAAAGAGTTTTGTCGGGAGAAATTTCTAATAATCACTTGATCGGAAAATAAAAGAGGAAGCTAACAAGCCTAGCATCAATGGTCATGTAGGATTCATAAGAATTCAAGGAAATAATGTTTTTAAACAATAATTCAAATCTCTTTTCTAAATTCTCTGCGTGCACCCCAATTTGTAATAAAAAACTTTACTTCGAAGTTAGAACCCAATCAATCCTAATTCTAATTGAATTAGAAGTCCTAAGTAAAACAAAATTCATAATGATAGTTTTATGATAAAACAAATAATTCCATAACCACTCTAACTACTTTTCTAATGAACTACTACAATCCTAGAAATATAAAAAGCACCTTAGAGTCCCTAAAAACTTTAAAATCCTGAAAAAATAACTCTAGAAAATTCCCAAAACATATCCTTACAATTTAAAAAGAAAAGTTTAAAAATAAGCGGCATCTTGCCTTGCATCAGATCCACAATATAAATTGCAAACAAAATGGCCATGACAATATTTATAAATAAATACATAAACGCTTAATTTACAAGTTTGCCCTTGTTTACCACCTTATATCCTTAATAGTCTTATCTGTATATTATCAATTATGAACCACATAGCTACATCATGTCTACATATTTATATTTACATAAATATGCTTCCCTATAAACACACATACATGCGGCCATCCACACACACACACACAGACCCATCTATTCATATGCAGTTGCACTAAGTTTTGTACTGTATCTTCTCCAATTTCAATCACTAAATCTTTATCTGTTGTAAAGTTAACAATTTCAAAATAAAAAAACTTTGTCTGTTATATTTAGACATAATAATATAGCCTGTGTGATCCACTTAGGAGCTTAGACCATTAGCCACATAACTATGTATTGGATAGCAGGCTGAATTATTGGGTGTCTTGTTAGTTGTCTCCACTATGCAAACTCCTCGCAATAATCATGTCAAAAATAAATGCACAATGACCTGCATACTCCGCTACTACACTATGCTGATAGAAATGTTTGCGATAGGAACACAGAGCATTTGGCTTTGAAAATCACCTATAGAAACCAAGTCCAGCAGGTGCAAGGGGCATATTAGGGGACCATCTAGGAAAGATTCTGGTAACATGCTCTTCTCCATTACACATTTGTGAAAATGAAGCTTGGGCACATCCAATGAATATAGGACTTAGGAACCTCGACCTGCATTGGACGGCCATCATAATAGAGGGTGATTCTAGAAATGTAATCACTTGGGCTCAAAAGGAGAGGATTTTCCACAGGTGTCTAAACTCTAAACGATGTTTTTGAAAAGATATGGGATAGCCTAGCAATGATCAGAAACTTATTACCGCAAACATGGAGAGAGTAGTATGAAGATTCCGATGCATTGGCAAAGGAAGGAATAGAAAGGCCATTTTTTATTGTTTTTTTTTTATAATGTTAACGTTTGTATTGCTGAGAAAGGGAAGTACAAGGTTTTGTAACTCCGGGTGAACCCACTAGACGGGACCCCCGGTTAAAAAAGGAAAAAAACCCTTGTACGGTAAAAGGCTTTCCCCCCTATAAAGGATACACAAAAATGAGACAAAGGAAAGGGCTTATAAAAATGCCCCCCTTCTGTAGTACAATGAGAAACTAAAAAAGGACCACAATAATACAAGGGGTTCACTGGTCCAGAGTAAAAAAGAAAGTGGAACCAGTGTGGGCTGCCTCGCCCTGTCTTCTAGCACCCTCCTTCGCCAGCCGGTCCGCAAAGTCATTGGACATCCACCAAGTATGCTGGCATGAGACGTCCATAGCCATGCAGAGTTGTTGAACTTCATCAAACACTTGTATCAAGCACCAAGGAGGAATACAAGTCCTACTAGCCCAAGAGATGACATTCTTGGAGTCACCCTCCACTATCAAGCTTGAGCCTCAAGAGGAGTTGAAATTTTTGAGGGTAATGAGGAGGGCTGAGCCTTCAGCAAAGTTAGAGTCCTTGATGCCGAGGTATTCGGAGAAGGTGAGGAGGATATTGCCTTCAAAGTCTCGGGAAACACCACCAGCCCCTGCTGGGCCGGGGTTCCCCAAGGAGCACCCATCAAAATTAAGTTTGATGCATCCTTGGCTCGGTGGTAACCAGAGACTTGGCCTAGCAGCCCCTTGTGGTTGGTGAAGAAGGATATTTCCCTAATGTGGAAGGAAGAAGGAACCAGGAATACCGGCAAAGAACTTCAAGTTGGATGCCCAAAAGGTCACCAGGGTGATAACCTTTTGAAAAATGGTCGAAATTGAAAGCTTTGTCTCTCGAAATATTCTAGAATTTCTTTCCAACCAAAGTAGTCAAATGGTAGCAGCCAAGGTTGCTTTCCACAGGATTCTACGAGCGTTAGGCCAGCTTGATTCAAGATTGGAGGATAGGAGAGCTGTTACCGAGTATGGGGTAACCCATTGTAAGGCAAAAAATTGTAAAACCTTGCCCCATAGGTCTGATGAGAATGCACAAAGCAGGAGCAAATGGGGATTTGTTTCCTCCTCGCATTCACACAAGACACACCTATTCGGAATGGGCACGCCTCTTCTTTGTAGTTGGTCAACTGTGAGGGCTTTTCTAGAGTAGGCAAGCCAGTTGAAGGCTTGAACTTTTGGTGGAGCAATAGTGGACCAAATTTTAGAAAAGTTCTCGAATGGGGGGGGGGGGGGAAGGAGGAGAGGTTTTTGTATAGTGAAGCCACTGGCCATTGAGAAGTTACCCAAGGGGGTTAAGGTCCAAATGATTTCATCATTTCCTTGTGAAGAGAAAAAGAGATGGTGCAGAGAGTTCAGAAGACACTGGAAATCAGTCGTCTCAACCTCGTTAAGGCTCCTTCTAAAGGAAGGATTCCAAAATCTGTGACCTCCCACGGTGAAAAACTCCTGTGCCACAAAGGACTCTTGGTTTCGAGCAAGAGCGAAGAGAGTTGGGAAGGGCTCACAGAGGGGGCAAGTCCCTAGCCACAGTTTAACTCTCGTCCCTTCTCTCGGGTGGAACCTAATGTTTCTCTTGAAAGAAGACAGGACAATCAAGAGTGACTTCCATGCCCCTGAGGTATTTTGGGCTTGAACTCTTTTAGAGAGCCAATTTTCAGGCGGGGTCTTGTATTTGTGTTTTAAGACCTGCGCCCAAAGGGCGTTCGGCTGAGTTGCTAAGCGCCACCACCATTTCCCAAGTAACGCTGCATTCTGTATGCGCAATACCTTTATCCCAAGACCTCCTTGCTCTTTTGGTTGGCAAACCTTGTTCCAGGCCAGGTGGTATCACTTCTTGTCTTCCTTCCCAGACTGGAGGAAATTCCTCATGAGTTGGTTTAGGCGATTCGCCACCTGAGCAGGCATTTGGTAAAGGGACATGAGGTAGATTGGGGTGTTTGCTAGGGTGGCTTTTATCAAGATGGTTCTTCCAGCAAAGGAGAGGTATCTACCCTACCACTTGGCTAATCTACGATCGACCTTGTCCAGCACAGGGGACCAAAGCTGCTTTTTGGTTTATCAACACCCAAGGGAAGGCCAGGTAGGCAGTAGGCAGGTTTTGGACTTTACAATCCCAGTCTGAAATGAGATCCCCAATTTGGCCAAGTGTTAACGCTACCCCCAACATGCAGGATTTATCCATGTTAATCTTGAATCCAGTAGCAGATTGGAAACAACTACGGAAAATCTTCATATTTTTTGCTTCACTAGCTGTAGCATCTAGGAAAACTAAAGTGTCATTCGCGTATTGTAGGTGAGTGATTGTGGGCCCTTGTCTGCTAGATTTAAACCTTGTGATAAGGCCATCTTGGTAGACCCGAGCAATGGACTGGCTAAAAACTTCAGCCGCTATATCGAAGAGGAAAGGAGAGAGGGGATCTCCTTGCCTAAGACCCCTTGATGAGGGGAAGTAGCCTACAGGGGCTCCATTAAAGAGGATGGAAAAGTGAGGGTTCGAGTAACAACCCCTCATCCAATTCCTCCATCTCTCCCTAAAACCCATTTTGGCCAAAGTTGCGTCCAAAACTGACCAGTCCACATGGTCGTATGCCTTCTCCCAGTCAATTTTAAAGATGGGGCTTGGTTGTTTTGAGATGTGTCTGGAATGGGCACATTCATGAGCCACAAGAGCCCCATCCAAAATTTGTCTAAGGCAGATTGAGAGTGAGAAATGATAGAAGGCAAAACATGTTGCAGCCTAGACGCTAAGACCTTCGCCAGGATCTTGTAGGAGAAATTGAGGAAACTGATAGGCCAAAAGTCTTTAATTTCCTCAACTCCATTTTTGGGCACCAAGGCTAGGAAAGTGGCATTCATGGCTTTATTTAAGATGCCCCTATGGAAGAATTCCTCAAAGAATTTGATGAAGTCCTGACTGACTACATCCCAATACTCCTTGAAGGGGGCAATCGGGTAGCCATCAGGCCCAGGGTCCTTGTCGCTTGCTAGAGCTTTGACCGCTTTAAGAATCTCAGGTTTAGAAAAAGGTCACTCTAATCAAGCTGCTTGGTCTTCATTGAGAGAAAGGAGATGTTGATTGAGGCATAGGGACAGGAGATTCTTCAATTAAAATTGACAAGGCCATTTTTAATCTACACACACTAGACTTTATAATGGACCATTTTTTTTAGTCATAAAGAAAGGAGATTCTATGACTAAAAATAGGGGTCCATTATAAAGTCTAGTGCATGTAGATTAAAGTCTAGTTTATATAGACTCAATTTTTTAGATGTGTCTTGTTTTATATGAAGCTAACTGTATAATATTAACATAAAAATGTGTGTTGCTTTATGTTAACTATGTGCACAAAAGAGAGAATAAAAAATTCAGGCCTACTAGGAGCCAATGAAAGTAAACTCAGACATAGGAGAAGTGGCCAAGAGACAAGAGACAGTGAGTAGGAGGTGAATCAATTGCCAATAGTCACTGTAAATTGTACAAAATGGCCAAGAGAGGAAAGTGGTGGCCCACTTGGGATTGACTATGTAGAGTTGTTGATCTCTAGGCTTTTGATCATTGCTGCTTTTTGGTCAAACTGGTCTGCGAGAGTGTTGGCTTCACGCTGTACATGCTGAAAGGAGATGTTGATTGAGGCATTTAGTTGGATGGTTTCTATGAATACCTGGTCCAATCTCCCAGAATAGATGGACTTCCTGTCTGCCGAATTGATAATATTTGAATCCCCCTCATCACTAGGACTGGGCCCCACCAAGCTAGGAAAAGCTTGAGTCCTTGGAAGAGTACTGAAGCTTTGGCCATTGTTGGGGTGGCCCTGAGAAGGACAAAATCATTTACTCATGTCTGTCTTTGAAGACTCCTCCCACCCGTACTGGGCTAGGGTTCCAAGTAACGAACCATTGTAATTTAGCTTGATGGGAGCTTGGTGTGGGGGGTTGCATTGGGACGATCTAGTGGAGGGATTATGGTAGCCCCCAATTTAACAGAAAAAAGTCTCAGAATGCTGGCAATTTCATTGACAAAATCCGGAAGAGTCTCAGAATTTTCTCTTTGCCTTCAACAATTCTTCTATTACATTCTAGCTAAAGTTTCTATTATAGTGCAAGAGCAGACACTCTCAAAGGCGCAGACGGGTAGTGGTAAATAGTGGTGAGAAGAAAGCAAGGAAGACCTGTGATTTTCAGGAATCCATTTAGTGATGTGGCCACCGGTGGTTTTCTGACATTGAAATTGCCTCCAACGCACAATGGTTTAGGGCATGAGAGGCCACCTAGCCTAGTTCAACCCAGAACTCCTGTCAGAGAGCAGGGCATGTTGGGTAGTGCACTGTAGTGCTCTTCTATTCAACACTATCTACTAACACTGACAACTGAGCATGAGAGAGTACCTTTGGCAGGATACAGTTTAAAGAAGGAACTCTGACGTTTTGGAGATGAGTTTATACATGTACATCAATTTTTATAACTCATGGATAATGTTTCTTAAATCATTGTTTTATCTTTTGTCTCTTTTCTTAATTTATTGGTCTAGACAATTCCTTTAACATGGTGCATATTTGCAGAGGGCTGTAAGTCTTTGTATTGTGCATTTAATCAGCAAAGTCTTGGTGGGTGATGTCAAGTATTTGACTCTGCCGTTTACAGCCAAGATAAGGATGATATACACAAAGGTACTTTTGATGCTTTGTTTTGTAAAGACCACTTATGGATTGTGTTTATTGTTTCAAAAAGCATAACACAAAGTGGAATACACTGGGATTACTATATATATGCTGAATTTTATATGTTGAAAGGATATAAAAGCACCATTACCCTCTTGAGGGAGTATGATGACTTTTTTTACATGCCTCATGAGAAAAACTATCACCTAGAAGACCTGATAAAAACCAAACTATATCAATTACCACATAGCTCTCTTTCATAATCCTTGTTCTTAAAAATGTGCCACTCACTTCAAATTAATATCGGCCTTTCAATTTATTTATTTTTGCAACATGTACCCTAAGTTTTTTCTCTCCTTAAACTAAGACCAATTCATTTCTTTCCAAAATGCCAGGTTTGTTTCTTCTTATTCATTGAATTTTTCTTTTCTTTTCCTGATTTGGTTTCTTCTCTTTATGGAAAAGTACATATAGTAGGCTATGGAGTTTGCTAGGGATGGAGGGATCATGTCACCTCTGTGAAAATGCGACTAATTTTTTTGAGATTTGGGAGGGAGGGAGGGTGGCCAAAATCAAGGCCTAACTCCTATGGCATACCTGTGAAGATACTACTAATTTCTTTTAGATAAGCTTTGTCCAACCTTTTATGAAAATAAGTTTATATTATGCTTGCATTTGGGTATCAGACAGTTGCTGGCACCTCTCCAATTATCTGATGTCAACAGTAGATGGTTGGGGTGTGTTCTTCTTGCCCTCAAAGTCTATAAAAAATCATACCATGAGCAGTGGAATGTGATGCCCCAACCATCTGATGTTGACATTGGACAGCTGCTGAGGTGATAGCAGACTGTTTGAACCCGAGGAAGTGAGGAAGAGGTTTTCCTTTCCCAAAACTAAGTACTAACTCTCATCCCATCTCTGTAGAAATACTACTTGTTTCTTCTAGACAAGGTTTGTTCTACCTTTTACTGAAATAAGTTTTTGAAATGTATATTATTTTAGCATTTGGGTATCAAACAGTTGCTGGTGCCTCCCCAACTGTCTGCTGTCAACAGTGGACGATTGGGGTGTGTTGTTCCTCCCCCTAAGTCCATCAAATATCTAAACAGACCTTGAGCATGGAAATGAGGCAGCCTAACCATCTGATGTTGTCATTAGACAGTTGCAGAGGTGGTAGCAAACTGCTAGGCACCCAAATGCTGATATAATATGCAGACCCATAAGTTTTCTTCTTTTGGAAAATAGATCCCACTCATTTCTCAAGCCCATCATTTCCCCTTATCAATAGGTGGGCACCTCTTAAAAAGAAAGGGGTGAATAACTCTTAAAACAAGGCTAGCAAATTTTTTGAAGCAACTAGAAGCACACCCCTATCTCTAGGGTTTATAAAATTGCTCCAAAAGATGATTTTTTTCTGAGTAGACTTCCCATTATTAAATACTCTTAAAACAAGGCTAGCAAATTTTTTAAAGCAACTAGAAGTACACCCCTATCTCTAGAGTTTATAAATTTGCTCCAAAAGATGATTTTTTTGTGAGTACACTTCCCATTATTAAATATTTCTAAGATGTTATTCATTTACTGCTTAAAGTGTTTGAATGAGATCAGCTTTGTGGTTTCACAAAACTGTCCTGTAGTTAACTAGAAATTTTTTTGTATATGTTGCTCGATCTCCCATTCTCTAAATATCTACACTTCTTGTTTCAAATTTCTTCCACAAATCTATTTATTGGTTGTCATCTGTGAGTTTCTCCCATTCTCTAAATATCTACACTACCTGTTTCAAATTTCTTCCACAAATCTATTTATTAGTTGTCATCTGTGAGTTTCCTACTTGCATTCCTACTCATTTCTGTCTTGGTTATGGACGTAGTTGATTTAGACCTCGACATACTGATGCAGGAAGGAAAGGTGGGATATTAAGTTCACCCTTTTCCTGAACTTTAAACAAGTAAAATGGTAAATAATGCAGAAAACATATGGCTGCAAATCAAGCCAACCTTTTATATCCCTATGAGTAAAAGTCATTCCAATAACATAAGTCGACCAAAATTTGACATCTAACCTTTTATATCCCTATGAAACCGTAAAAAATTAACTTGAGATCCAAGTGAACAGTATAATGTTGACAATAACCATGAATAGTGCAATATGAATATTAACCAGTGATAGTAAATAAAAAATATAAAAAAAACCTAAAATCCCTAAAAACTTTCAAACCCTATAATTATCAAATTAAAACCAAAATATACATCTTTTGAAATTGACTAAAAATAAAAAATTAAAATAATTTTAGTCCTGCATCACATACCCTTGAGCCCTATAACTCTAATCGTACTATGACGACTCACAAGAAAAATAGTACAATGTCATTGTGGCCTCACTCAGCCCCTGGATACAGTACAGTGGTATAACCTCTTGCAAATGAAAGCACTTGTTTTTTGATAGCCAAAATTCTACTCAGATGTATAAGAAATCACTACATGCTAAGTGTTCAGACTATTCGATGCCTTTAATGAGTTCTAGTTTTTGCGCTACGAGTGTTTTCTTTGGTCGTTGTCTCTCTGCTGCAGTTATGTTCTGATGCAGTTGCAATTCATTTTTTGTTTCTTGCAGTTGAGTGAACAACCTGCATTTATTGAGCTCTTAGAGCAATATGCGATGCAAGGTTACAGGTATTATCTTACTCACTGTGATAGAATTAGTCTATAAACATAATCATTGATTTGACCTCAGTTCTCCAATGTCAAAAATGGATAGCTGAGGTGAACTGTTCCTCTATTCAAAATCGATTGTAATCTGTTGAATGACTTTGATTGGAGGATTGGTTCACCTGAACGTTGTTGTCATTAGATGGTTTGGCGACATGAACCATGCACACAGCATGGTTAATGCTATCATAGTGAACGTTTCCTTTTCTTATTCTCACTGCTCACGCTTCTTGTAAAAGTATGGGTTTGTTGATAGCATAAACATTCCTTATTTTTTGCAGCAAGACAGAAGAACTGCATGCTTTAGTTCTTAGTGATCTTTACTATCATCTACAAGGAGAGATCGAAGGTCGTCAGGTTACTTATGGTCCTTTCAAGGAACTCATGCAGTATCTTCTGGAAATAAAATTTTTGCAGACCAACACCCATAAGGCCTCTCTAGATTTTCATTCACCTGTAAATAATGCTTATATGTTCCTTGATCCTATGCACGTACAAGAAGATATGGGATTAGAGTACTGGGACCATTCAGATTGGAAGGCATCCAAATCAATTGCAGAGAGTATGTTGCAACACATGCATAAAGCAAATATGGTCGTTTTTCTTGCAAATTCCCAGAAGATTGTTCTAAAAGCATTAACGGGAGTGTTCTTGGTATACGAGAGAAGTGTGAGTCTTACCTCTTTGTACCGTTTTGTGCCCATTCTTTTCAAACAAGCATTTAATGGATGTTTGTCAAACTCTTTTGTTTTTTAATCTTGTAAGCATCTGATATTTCCATGTACCACATGGCCCTAACAATCTCATTGGTGGTCATGCGGAAGCTTTAAAATATGGTTTTTCATTGGTTTTTTCTATGTTTATGTAGTCCAAATTTTTTTTCATTGTTTCTGCTCTCTGTGCAGTTGATGGAGAAAAAACCAATATCTGATGCTGGAGTGATTTCTGAAGCATCCCTGGAGTCCTCTCTGAATTGCGTTTGTGAATGTATGCATGAATTGGTAGAACCCCTACACCCAGCAACGAGTAATTCTGAATTTAAACTGAACTTCTTGGCAGCACAGGTAGAATTACTATTCAACCTTGCTGAATGCTTTTATAGACGAGTTTCGCTGAATACTAAAAGGAAGCAATTCTTGTCAGTTTGTGTACTGGTCATGAAAAAAGCCAGTGTGATCCTAAAACTTTTATTGGATATTGGACCCTATACGTCCGGACATGATAATAGCATAAAGATGCTCCTTTCTCTTCTTTTGGTATCGGCAGAGTTTGTTTTGTCAATATCAGAAAACTCAGTTTCAGACAGAAAGGATGTTGATCATGCATCTGCAGACATATGTCTCGTGACTTTGGCACTCCTGCCGGTGCTCTGCAGTTGCATTGAGAATTCTCAATTCTGCAGTATTTCTGTGGCTCTAACTGATCTTATACTGAGAAGCTTCCTGGCTTCAAGTACTTGGGTTCCTGTTCTACAAAAGCACCTTCCAGTACTATCTCTCGTTCGTTTACTCCAGCTAGATAAAGCTTTTGTCTCCATAACCGTAATCTTGAATTTTGTACTGACACTTGCACGTATAAAAGAGGGTGCTGAGATGCTTCATTCAGGAAATTTCTTGTTGTGCCTTAAGTCTTTGTTTGAGCGCTTCTTGAATGAAAAGGCTAATACCCATTATCCCGAGGATAACAGTCTCCCTGGGCAGATATGTAGTCTTGGCATGGCAATTGTCACTGCAATGATTAATTCAATAGGTGATGATCCTTCTCGCATCTCTGCGATGGGGGATACAATGTTGTACTTCTTCTCAGAGAAGGCATATGTGATTTATTCACTATCTGCTCCAAACATTCCTGAAGATGACTGTCGCAACAAGAAGGCCCGTTTGAGGAAGACTCAAACCTCTTTGACAATGCTTAGGGAGACAGAGCACGCTCTTGCCTTAACCTGTAGGCTTGCTAGGAATAATGGCACATGGGTTAAGGCCATGAAAGGTATGGACTCCCAACTAAGAGAGAGAAGCATACATCTCTTGGCTTTTATTAGCAAGGGACCACAGCGCATTAGAGGATTCTCAGATGAGAGTATGCCTTTCGTCTGCCCTCCCATCCTCAAAGAAGAGTTGCAATTATGTGAGAGGCCCCCTTTTATTAACAGCAAGCATGGATGGTTTTCACATTTGGCCTGGGCTTGTATATCCAAAAGTAAGATGATAGAAATAAAGGACTCTAAAACTGCCACTCGAAGCATGCAACAAACATATTATTCCAATGTAGTGGCTGTACAATTGTACAGAATTGCTTCTCTTCTTCTGAATTTTCTGTCTTTTCAAGCTAAAGTGGCGGCTAAACGGGCCGAGGAGGTTGGGATCATTGACCTAGCTCATTTCCCAGAGCTTCCAATGCCTGAGATTTTGTATGGTTTACAGGTGGGCTTGTACACATTCATACCTTCAATATAGCTTTTTTATGAGAAAGTATGGCATACAAAGGCAGGGTGTTGGCCATTCTTTCTCAGGCAGGGCACTGGAGACAAAACTGTAGTTCTAGGGTTGATGATGCTTTACTGGAACTAGTTCATTTCCATGTTTCGAGAACAGCTGTGGAATTAGTTCCCTCCTGTGGATTACAAGCGTATGCTTTCCCGTGTCTTATTACCTTGATGCTTGAACTCATTCTATAACCAACCATCTTGCAGGATCAGGCTGTCGCTATTGTCACGGAGCTATGTGGTGCTGACAAACCAAATCAACGTCTGCCTGAGGTTCAGAATGTATGTTTCTTGCTCTTGCAGATAATAGAAAAGGCCTTGTATCTGGAACTGTGTGTCTCACATATCTGTGGGCTCCAACGAGTATCTGGGCGTGATGAAGATTTTTCAAAGGAAATCAGGGCCCTGATTCGAGGTATGGGCCCACTATTTCGTTCAATTGTTTTGAAACATTATACATCTGTTAGTGGCTATGATTCCATGTCATAATGAGCATATGCATTTGTTCTCCTATTTTCAGTCACAGAGGATAACGCATTTCTAGAAGCGTCATTGAAGTCCCTGATGCAGATTGTGGCAATTGTCTACCCAGGGTTATTGCAGTCAGAGGGGATGCTGTAATGGGTTTTGTTTAAATGTGAAAGTGTTGTTCTTAGTCCTCGATGATTGGATTAGCTTCCAGAACCAAGAGGAACATGTAAGCATGAACAGTATTCTACAGTTGTCTACTGGAATTGTGAATTTCTGGTTATTTTCGTCTTTTTGATTGGTAAGTAGGTGCTTTGAACTGGCAACATAGTGTGTATACTGAGGTATCAGTAATAGGTCTCAAGGTAGAGCTCAAATTATTTGTTGGATTTTCTATTTGGTCATTGAGCCAATTCTGCATATTGTTCTGTAAGAAGTTGGTAATTTCTTATCAGATTTTTCACAAGTAAATTGAGACTCTTATTGGATGATATGGGCAATTCCAGGAAATTTACATAATGAATGTAGAATGGTGAACAATGGCCATTTTTCCCTGACATAGTATAGTGGAGCGAAGCATTCGAAGAAGCCTTCAATCCAATGCCCATGCCTGCAAACATGGTCCTATGAGTTGTTAGTGGGATATTTTCTTGCTAGCTTAATCAGAATCTGTTCAGATATTGATTTGTTGTAATCTACCTGGATTTTACCATCTGATGAAGTGGCAAAGAGCATATCTCCATCAGGATCTGCAGCCAAGCATGTAACCTTCGCATTCCCATTGACACCTACTTTAAGTGATCCAACTCTTAGAAACCGCTCTCTTAACCAGATCTCAATTACTCCACATTTTGTTCCTGTAAATATGAGCTCATCATTGACTGCAATGGAGTAGATGTCAAAGCCTGTCATTAATGATCCCACTGCTGATTTGGTGGACAGGGAGAACACCTGCAACGCCGATTTTTTAATGTCCATTCATCAGAACTGAGTTATGGTCAATAATTGTTATAATAAGAAAAAGGAAATGCAAGTAATGTACCTAAATCCACGTGATACTTATTATTCCTCACAAGGCATCGAATGACACTGATCATGCAAAGGGAGGTTTAATTTTTCTTATACTGATAATTAAGGGACGTTCCTGTTGTCTATTACAATTATGGTATCTTTGTTCAATGACATGTTTGTTTAATATTTTTTGAGATTGGCTGATACTTTATTCATTTGAGAGCACAATTGTATGTTTGGATCGACCCTAATGATAAAGCCAATGTTATTTGAAATTGACGTACCTTCCCTGCTACCCCATCAACTGAGGAACCACCTGCAAAAAGAAGGCCATCGTTAATGTGGAGAACGTGGATCGTCTGCTTTCCCAAAAGCTTTCTTGTACCCGAAAAGAATGTGCCTGATGTTCCTCTGCACAAATCTACTTCCTGTCCAGCCACATTTATATATCATCCTCAACAGATGAGAAATCCAACTAGAAAATTTGTAATTCTCTGGATTGCTTTTATGACCAACCCACCTACCAACCACATAGTGTCTGGAAAGCACAATGTACTTACCTGGATGCTGTAACCAGTGCAACCACAATAGAGTTTGTCGTCAGTCATGGCAATGGTCTTGACATGTTTATTGGAGTTTATATTTTTCGGAAATCCACTCCAGTTGTATACCTGCAACTTTTGCCAAACCATGAATTACTTGATAACAAGAATGTTCGAAAATATATTCTTTTCTATATGATGTAGAGAAAAGTTTGACCTTAGTGCCAGTCCCCTGAGAAATGAAGCATGCCATTTCACCGTTAACTGTGAGGCTGCACACTGCTTCTTTCACTTCATAAACCTGAATGCAGTGAATCTCTTCTGGCCCAATTCCCCAAACCTGTAAGTAGGGAAACTATCAGAAACATTATGCAGCACTTCAGAGTTATAGGGATTTCCCAGATGAACTGTTTTAGCACTGTTAATTGCTTAAGCGAGCCCAGCCATGTAAAGAAGACACATCACCCTGATGGTTCTCGTTGTTTAGAATAAACTAATCAGATTACAGATCATGAAATTGATAATTTCCATTCATTATCGACAAACTGTGAGACCAACTTTGTTTTATGGGGTGCAATGCTGGGAGGTCAAGAAACAACATACCCATAGAATGAGTGTCGCTGAGATGAGAATGTTGAGATGGATGAGTGGCAAGACAAAGATAGAATTCAAAATGGATACATTCAGGATAATTTAGGTGTGACACCGATAGGCAATAAGATGAGAGAAAGTAGACTTAGATGGGCTGGTCATGTGTGGTGTAGATCCAGCACACACCTGTTGGGAGTTGCGAGTTAGTTAAAGTGGAAGGCTCAAGAAGGGCATGGGGTAGGCCCAAAAGGACATTACTAGAAGTAATGAGAAAAGATATGGGGACTTATGGTCTCACTGAGGGTATAGCCCTTAATAGAGCAGAATGGCGGACCAAGATTCGTGTAGCCGACCCCAATTAATTGGGAAAATACTTTGACGATGATGATGATCGACAAACTGTGCAGAACAACCCCTGGCTTGTTTAGGGGACTTCTACATAGTTCTTCTAATTGTTTTGGCCATTTTGAAATCTAATGATAGGCTGTCTTTATTTTTAAGTTGGTATATACTCCATCTTACTGATCCCAAAAAATTACAGTACCATTTTGTTGAAATCATTAGGATTTTAGAGAGCTGAAATATGACGATGTTATTGGATTTTGTAGACGTTAAGATATGATTTATATGCTCCATCTTGCTGATTCAAAAAATTAGAGTACCATTTATTGAAATCATTGGGATTTTAGACAGCTGAATATGACGATGTTATTTGATTTTGTAGACGTTAAGATATGATTGATTGAGTGCATTAAAGCTATTTTTCATTGATGAAACAGTGTTAAACTATATGGAGAGCAGAAGAAAATTGCTCACCCGAATTGTTTTGTCAAGGGAACCACTGTATAGCTTTTCCCCTGAAAGTGCAAGAGATAGGCTTGTGACAGGCTTTGTATGCTCTCGAGCTTCTTGTATCAACCTCAAAGTTCTCCTTCCTGTATCCCACACCTGAAGATGGAAAAGAGTTCTCAAAACTTTTTCAAGCCATCGAATAATTTAATCTGGGACTTCGAATCCTTTCCTCAAGTCTTAATGAAAAGAATACGGCTATGCTGATAATAGTTTTCCTTGGTTGTTACTAATTTCTAGATGAATGACAGATTCTCACCCTTTATCTATTACACTTTCATTTGATAGGTCAAACATAAACTTTGGATTTACTGGTGCATTGTTATATCTTATGCCTGGATTGATATGCTGATTGAAAGGATACCTTGATATGTCCATCAGAATGGCTGCTGAAAAGCCTTCCTTTTGAATGAAGCAAGGACAGAATTTCACTATTCGTACTTGCATCGGTCTCAGCTACTACAGCACATGACCAGAACTCTGTCTGCTACATGACAGAGTATTAGGACAAGAAAGTAATAAAAATCTGTCACATGGTTATAAGAGCATCTAAAAGATTTGTTTGACTTACAGCGTCCACACATGGCGAGTTTATCAGTGCTTTCAATGTGTCTCGTACCGCTATTGAAGATTTCTTGAGCTTCTTCAGTGGCTTGCATATACTTTTTGCATACATACCCACTTCTTTTAGAGCATCTGTAAGCTCGAAAACAAATCAAATTAATGCATATGTTTACTTATTTGTCTTTCTGAACACATTTGGAACAAAATAATAATGTAGAATAGGCATGAATGTGCATTTTACCGGGATCATTAACAAAGCCCTTCAAAGAAAGGGCAGCAAGAATCTGCTCCTCTTGATTTTTCGATGATAGGAGGACATTAATAAACTGGTCAAGCAAACAGCGTTGAGCAACATCTCTTACTCCAGTATCAGGTAGAACAAGAAGCATGTGGGATAGCCATGTGGCAATAACTAAACAGGATTTCGCTAGCTCGAGTGAGTCACTCTTGAGACATTCTTCCAGTGCTTTAAAAATAGATCCATGTTCGTGATTGGCAAGGACAAATGCTACTCGTTTCTCCCAGTTCCTTGAAGCCTTCTCTTCCACTTCCTGCACGCATCAATTCACACTTACAAAGGGAAGGATGAATGGGAAGAAAATGATTATAAGGTAAGTACTGAGCGGAGCACCATTGTTTCTGGAGACTCATTATCCATTTTCCGTATTCTCTCCGCCTTCATGAGGACATTATACTGCCGATCCACCCCTGCTGCCTTGAGCAATAACGCCTCTGTGAGAGACTTTCCTGAGGGAGTTAAGCGTCCAGTAAGGGACAACAGCATGTCGACAGCTGTGATGCGATAAATTGGGAACTCTTCAGTCCGAAGTGCTTCAATTAGAGCCTCTATGGCTTCCTCTCTATAAATGCTCATTTTCCGAGGTTCAACCTGCATGTGCCATGACCGTGATAGTTGGGAACGGTTTTTCCCATTGTTAAACAGATGAAATATATTTTAGGGAAGATACCAGGATGGATATGTTTTTGGGAAGATACCAATACAATAACTGACACTCTTAAAAATTCATGCAGGTGGCCCAGAAACTTGATATATCAAAACAGAAACTGGGGTCTGTCAAAAATTCGAATGAGAAATTTGATATATCAAAACAGAAACTTGGATTTGTCAAAAATTCAAATGACTATTGTTTCCTTATTAAAACATGATATTGTAATATTTTAAGTACAAGATTGGATTCTATGTCATTCTGGAAAATATTTAAGTTAGTCCAAGTACTGTACTACCATTTAAAGTTCCTGGCCAATTGCATGATCTATGCAGGTGTTAGGGGTAGTAGCGTAATAGTTCTAGCTGTTTGAGAAGCTGATAAGCATACCAAAAGATCCAGCTGAAGAAGAATATTGGCAATTAATGGTCTTTGTTCCAATGGAGCCATCTGAAGATACACTAGAAATGCGTGCATTGTACTGAATGCTCCTTCATCTTTGATTATCTGCAATACCTGATTGCAGAATGTTCTCCTGAGGGAACACAAAGGATTAAAGTTTGATGAATCAAGATATTCTATCTTAAGAAGAAAGGCAAATTATTTCATGAGGTCATTTTGGATTTAGAAAGTGGCTGAGAATATATGAAAATGGAACCCATATATATATATATATATATATATATATATATTAGTAGAGAGAGAGTACCACTTACCTCCTACTCTCCACTACTCTACTTGTCTACTCTTTTAGTTCTATTCTACTCACTTGTGTCTACTCTCTCTCTCTCTCTCTCTCTCTCTCTCTCTCTCTCTCTATTTCTCGAAGGAGATGGGTGAAGCCTCTTTTTTCATGGATGGTTCTTGATCTTTGTTTAGCAAAATCCAATCCCTTTCCCTCCGCTCTCTCGACACTGTTTTAGTTAACTATATAATCTTTCTATCCCTTCTTGCTTTTATCTGCCCTTTCTCTCTTCTCAAAGCCTCTTTTTCATCCATGTCTATTTAGATGCCTGGTTCTTGCTTTCTTGGCAGAGAAGTGCAAGCCCATGTGGAGATTTCTGATGTTATTTCAGAAAAAAAGCATATCCAGGGATGGCTTAGTTGTGGTTCAGAATAGAGATGCACGCATGGAAGTTTCTTCCTTACAATGAAAATATGAACATCTGGAAGCTTCTTGGTTCGATCATGACAAGCAGATTTCGAATCTATGCAAGTTCTTTTGCTTCAATCTGAACTTTGAACCTCTGCAGGCTTCTTGGTACAGTCTTTCAGGTAGCAATAACCTTTAGTGGTTTTATATCTCTATTCTTAAACCATTGCATTGATCCATGAGAGGAATGTGCGAAAATTGAGATCCACTTTGGGGTTTTCCTCGATTTACCCACCACAAAAAGTGTGTGTTCTAATAGAAAAATCCTAGCCACACAAGAATCATTGTTTAAAACACGGCCGCATCAGTGCATATGTGGCTGCATTTGAAGTGCATCGCATAGGGGTGCATATGCATTTTGGGGGGATGCACCCACATATGCACTACATCCTACCGCATAGCACATAGTGCATATTGACATCATAGCTTGTGGGTGAAAATAGTGCTCACGAGAATGGGTATTTTGGTCATTTTCCTCTCCGAAAAGGGGGGGGGGGGAAAGGGTCTGGGGGGCTATTGAAACCCCCCGCCCCCTCCCCAAACACAAAAAACAACTACATTTGTGGCTGTTTTGGTACAAATGAAGAGAAAAAATTGGGTAGAATTTGTTTTTGTAAAAAATTGTCAATTTGCTCTTGAGGTTGGTTGGGTTGTCGATAGGGATTAGCGTAGGCGTTATTTTGAAGAAGTTTGAGCATAGATTCGTCAACATATTGAGGTTTCAAGGCCGGAGTCTGCAATTGCGATTATAGTTTTTGAATGTTTATGAATTATGATAATATGATGTCTTCTAATTTCTTTTATAAAGTTACTTTAAATATCTAGTTTCTACTTTCTAATGTTTTCTAACATGGGATTTAGAGTCTCTGCTGATAAAATTGTAGTTAATGAATAAATAAATCCCTATTATCAGATAAATCACCTCCATATTTTTTTAATGCATTAACCTATTTTTTGATATTTTTTGGAATTCTTTATATTATTGATTGCATCGGGGTGATGCACCCGCATGTAGACCACATCGAATCGTAATCGCCACAACGGTCCCCCTACCGTATCCCGCATTTTAAAACACTGACAAGAATGTTTGCAAGTCGAAGATTGTGAAGAATGAGCTGGGATATCGTGAGAGATGAAGGTGAAACCATTAGAGAGATGCAATCACGTTGGTTTAGAAATACTAATATGTGTAGTGCTGGAGGGAGAGAGTGAGAGGGCTGCTGGAAGGACGGTGGAGATGGAGGTGGCAAAGAGACAAATAGAGAAATGGGGTTCAAAGTTAATGGGAAATGCAAGCTCCGTGAATAGATAGAGAGAGATGGAGGGAAACAGAGAGGGGGGCTGGAGAATGGTGGGATTTAGGGGTACCTTTGTTAAGACTATGTATTGAATGCATGCTTTAGTCATTTTTATTTTTCCTTTTGATCTATGATGTCATAATTATCATAGTCAAGGTCCTACTTGTAAAAATATAAGTACTTAATTAAAGAAACATCCTCCTAGTTAGAATTCCAAGGGGCTTTTCGTGCAATTCTCTGTCCCTTGTTCTCTCTCTCTCTCTCCATGCCAAGCGTTTCTATCATGGTATCAAAGTTTGTTCGAAAACCCTAGATCTCAAGGCCCTGCAAGGATCTTCCCACAACATCTTCTTCTATCTTCTCTCAACAAATAACAATCATATTCTCCAACCTTCTTGCAAGCAAAATAACAGCCATCCTTTTCCACACAAACCTTAACACAAGGTTCTATATATCCTCTGTCTTTTCCTTCTTAAAACCGTAATTTTCTCTCTAGGCACATTCTTTTTTTTATTTCCTCTAATTTTCCTCTTCATTCCCTCCTCTTAAAACCCTTATCTTCTCTCTACATGCTTACTTTCATTCAACTTTCTAATTTTCTATGTCAAAATCCTATTCTCTTTTAAGGTTTGCTGTTCTTCTTCATACATAATCTTATAAACGCAATCACAAAACCGTACCAAAATCTCAAAATCTCTTTCCTTAAAAACCCTAATTTTCTATACTCTCTCTCGAAGGTATTATGTGCCAAGTTTTCTCTCTAGAGCAACACTCGCTTAATTTTTTTCTCTCTAGGACATCACAGACCTAACTGTCCAGCAATTTTTCTGTCATCCTCTTGACAAAATCTCAAAATTTCTCCCTCCTTTTTTTGTACTCTCTCTGAAGCATTAAATGCTCAAATTTCTTCCCCTAGGGCACAATGTGCTCACTTTTCTTTCTATGGAGGCATTATGCACTAATATTCTAACAACCTTTTTCTCTTTCTTCTCGACTGCTAGCTAACCCATTTTCTATGGGGACTACAAGGTTGATTTCATCAAATTTCATAACATGGAAAGCCAATATCGAACCATTTGTTTGTCATCAGAAACTAATGTGACATTTAAATGGTTCTTAAAACCTCCTAAATTCCTTACAAAACATGAGATTGATCATCATCATCATCATCATCATCATCCAAGCCTTATCCCAACGCTTCACTATGAATCATGCGCGGTACATTGATAGATGTAACTTTGATCCATGGCTCATGTTTTATAAGAATTTCTTCGCACCATGAGGTGATATTCATAGGCAAGAAAACATGGTGCCTTGATCTACTTATTGGGCTTTATATCTCACCCCTTTGACTTTCTTCTGTGTAGACTGACAGTTCGCAGGTTGAGGACGGGCAGCTTGGTGACCGCGGTCGGCTGGTAGAGCCTCGTATTTTCTTGAGGGAGCATTTCTTTTGATTGTATGTTTTAGATGGCAGTTGGCCATATAGTGGTTTTTGTTTTGAAGATATGTATAGTTGTTGGACCTTTGCACCACATCTCTTCTCACTACTTCCATCCATGTCCTTTTAGGCCTTCCCCTTGCCCTTTTAGAGCCTTCCACTCGAACAAAATTGCCCCTCCTAACTAGTGCTATATTAGGTGTATGCTGCACATCACCTAAGTGTACTTTCTCTCATCTTATCACTTAATGGAGCCACCCCTAACATCCTCATCTCAGCTACACCGATCTTATGGATATATTGTTTCTTGATCGCCCAACATTCAGTCCCATAAAACATGGTTGTTCTTACGCTGTCCTATAAAACTTCCCTTCAATTTTATTGGTATTGCAGCGATCATGTAAAACTCCAGATGCACATCTCCACTTTGCCTACCTAGCTCTAATTCTGCGCCCAATATGTTCATCAATCTCTCCATTCTCTTGGATAATTGACGCAAGATATAAAAAATAATCTCTTGTAGGTATTTCTTGGCAATCAGTCTTAACTACTTCTTCGTTTCTACTCCATATTATTGCTAAACTTCAATGAAAATGAGATTGATGAGACTGGGAAAACGAAGGAAGTCTCCTTCACAAACCCTTCATATATAAAATGACTTGCTACTGATCTACAACTCCTTGGATGGATCAGTGCAATTCTCTATGAAGAAATTCTCATGGAAGTTGTTGGATTGCCGATAGTTGCTGAATTATAGAAAGCTTTAATCAATCCACCTTGCAGGAGTTAGAGGCATGTGTGATGCACTTGAAGCTTCCCTTCAGCAATGCAAGCAAGAAAAGTTGATGATCATCAAATATTGTAATAGAATTAAAGGTCTTTGTGATCAGCTTGCCATGATCCAAGATTCTGTCAGTGATAAGGACAAGGTATACTATGTCCTTGATGGCCCAAGGGATGAGTACAAAATTTTCGTCATCTTAGTCACTGCTAATAATCCTTTATTTCCCACATTTTAAAAGTTGCACCCATTTCAACTACAACATGAGTCCCTCTGCCATAGTCAACTTACATCGAAACACGCCCAAAATCAAGATTCTCATGTTGGTGATGATGGCCAACACCTCTGCAAATTTAATGGTGGACATGGATAGGGCGGTGGCAATAGAGTGGAATAGCAGGTGGATTTCGTCAATTTCCACCTAACCAAGGGCGTGGCCTTCTTCCTATGTCTAATTACTATCTATAAAATGCAAATCTAGTGTATATCCATGGTGACATGTTGAATTTGTAGTCATCGAAATCATACTATCACTACAGTCAGGAGGGACAAAGTTCGAATATTAATGAAGACAAAGTAGCTGCCCTAAACATTTCAATAGAAGCCATGACATTGCCTTCATCAATGATCAAGCATGGATTGTCGACAATGGGTTAGCTAACCATGTTACTCGTGATCCTGGTATATTTCTCTTGTGACACTTATTTTGCTAGTTGTTTTGTAATAACTAGAGATGAGTCCTCACTCCCTAGTACACATGTAGGAAATGTTCTTGTAAACTGTTTCATAGTTTCTGTTCTTTTGAATAATGCAGTTTTAGTCCCCTAAAATCAAGAGTCTCATTTTTGTTTCCAATTGAGACAAGAAAATAAGTCGGACTTTGTTTCTACAGTGTCCTCTATTTTTTTGAAGGATTCATTGTCTGGGACAGTGTTCGCTGAGGGAATTCGTCCTTGTCGTTTATAGGTCTTGAATAATGAATCGAGGAATCTCCCATTATTAGTCTCTACATTTCAAATAAGTGAGGGTGTAAATATTTGGCATCACCATTTAGGTCACGACAATCTTGAGTTGGTCAGGTCAGGAGGCTAATTCCATCGTTATCTAAGGGTGAAAATTTATCTTTTTTTTATGCTTGTCAATCGGGTCAACTGTCCCAATCCCTTTTTTAATTCTAATAAAAGAGCTTCCTTGCCTCTTGAAGTACTTCATTTTGTTGTGTGAGGGGCTGCACCGGTTGCTTCTTCTTCTATACCAATATTAGGTGATCTTTGTGGGTGATTTTTCATGGTATACTTGGATTTATTTCCTTTAGGAAAAATCTCAAGTATTCGAACATTTATACAATTAAATTTTTTTCTTGAGAACCATTTTGTAAGTCAATTTTGTTCTTTTGCAATGAAGGGGGACTTGAGTTCCAATCTTTATATTTAAGAACTACTTAAAAAATAATAGGATAGAGTATCAAATTTTGTGTCTAAATACTCCACAACAAAACAAAGTAGTGGAATGAAAGTGTCACCATATTGGTGAGGTTTCGTTTCCTTGATGTTTGCTAGTGGGGTTCCAAAATTGCTATGGACGGAAACTTTTCACATGCTGTTTATGTCATAAATCGATTCTCATTAATGTTTTGAATGTCTAAACTCTGTATTATCTATCTTACTGTTAAGTATGCAGATTATTTGGTTTTTTTATCTTTTGGATGTTACACCATGTTCATATTGATCAGAGTCAATAGAAGAAACTTTCTCATAAAGCGGAAGTGTGTATTTTTGTTGGATATGAAGACAGTAATGAAGGCTATCATTGTTAGAGCCCTAGATTTAAATGTGTTCCTATCTCAAAAAAATGTCACCTTTGATGAAATGAGGATGTGCAATCCACTTGGAACCATTTTCGGCAAGATGAAAATGAGGCCAGCAAGTGCATAGTTTGATTTAATTAGCACGATTCTGTAACTCAAAATGAAGAAGTTGTTCTACCTGGACGCACTCTCGGTGATACTCTTCAGCCGAGAATTGTTGATGAGGATGTTCCTCATCACCCTGCGAAGATTGTGAATATCTTTATTATGAGGAACTTCGATCTGAGCAACAATATGATGTTGCTCATCATCACCCTGGCGAAGATTGTGAATATCTGTATTATGAGGAACCTCTATCTGAGCAACAATATGATGTTGCTTCCAAGGAGTTGATTGTTTATCATAGAGGAAACCAAGGGGAACAGATTGGTTCCACTCTGTGTATCAGAAGGACAACATTGTAATGTGGGTGTCGAATTAGAGAGACAAGAAGCTCGTAGGATCAAACATTCCTTTTATCGCATCCCAACATGACTTTGACTCGTTTATCAGATGTGGGAACTCATTCTGTACCCACACTTGGCTTCTGTGGTGAGAAATTTTCCCACTCTGTAGAGCTTAGTCCCTCTTCCTTCACCAGCTCTCATTCTTATGCCCCAGTAACTTACCCATTAGCTACTGGAACGTTAATTTTCAGGATCATCAATTAATTTTCCTTCACCAGATCTCATCCTAAAAATTAACGAAGCATGGCAGGTATGCCCCAGTAACTTACCCACCCTCGTTATCAAAAACAAAAAAAAACCTTGCCCACCCTCGTTATCACATTGTCCCTGTAGTAAATCATGTATGCCAATTTATGCATGCTCCAACAATGTTCACTTGGAAGCGTTAAAACATACAATCTGATACATCACAGGTACCATTAATCAAGGCATCACATGTCACACAAATCGTATAGAAGATGTATGTGTTTCTTCAATCATTGGATACTTAGATGCCGATTAGACAGGAGATCCTAACTCACACAGGTCAATTTCAGGATATTGTGTTTATTTAGGAAGAAAATTGTTATCTTTAAGGAGCAAGAAGCAAACTCTTGGGCAAGATCGAGTACAAAAGCTGAATACAGAGGACTGGTTGGTGTTGTAGCAAAAATCTTGGATTCAACACCTGATTATGTCACTTGGGTATACGGGGCAATGCTCAACAATTTATTGTGATAAATGGAGTGCATTAACGATGACGGCTAATTCCATCTTTCATGATCACACTAAACTCATTGACGTCAATTATCATTATGTGTGCGAGAATATAGAAGAAGGGGCAAATCATTGGGACTGAGAATCAAAGTGCTGTTATCTTTACCAAAGGATTCACAAGTGAAAGGTATCATTTTTATATGACAAATTCTACATTCCAACACAATGTACAATTTGAGGGGGCATGTTCAGAATATGTATTGGATGCATGTTGTAGTCATTTTATACTTTGTTTTTTACCATGATCTCATAAATATCATAGTCAAGGGCATACTTCTAAAATG
>NW_006499827.1:3635142-3646650 GCF_000471905.2 Amborella trichopoda
ACTAGGTGGTAGTGTTATTAGTAACCTACGCTCGTATGTCCCTCCCCTACCTCCAACTAGTCAACACGTTAGTCGTGCTCCCACTCGTTGGTCCGACTCGTCTCTCTCTCTCTCTCTCTCTCTCTCTCTCTCTCTTTCTCTCTCTCTCTCTCACACACAAAAACCCTTTTACCCTCTTCTTGAATCGTTAGAGCTCTGTTGCTTTTA
The DNA here is from genome assembly GCF_000471905.2 of Amborella trichopoda. The sequence goes on from NW_006499827.1 coordinate 3,635,350, forward strand.
ACCTCTCCATTCCAGTCTCTCAAGAGCTCTTTTTCTGTTCTCTCTCTAAAAAGCTCTGTTTGTTTGACTTATGTCCCCATTCTAACTTTGGTTCTTGTCCTCGTGCTTTCTCTATTGCTATGTTTGTTTCATTCACCTTTCTCTTCTCTACCGGTGTTTATTTCATCATCCTTTTCTCTCTAGAGCTCTTTTTCTTTTTCTCCACCTTCTCCCTGTAGCTCTATTTGTTCTTTTTGCCTCCCCTGTCTGCTTGCAGCTCTATTTGCTCCTTTTGCCTCCCCTGTATGTCTGTGCACACCAAAGTTCGCTCTCTCTCTCTCACAAGAACCAAAAAAAAGGGCATGGTTTTCAAAGACTCAACCGCAGATTCATATGTTACATAATCAATCCAGCACTCCACGAATTGAAGTTTACGAAGTACCTGACTATTGTGAATTTCTTCTTTTACATTGCCCAATGTGTACCGCAAAAATCAGTAAGGGATATTCGACAACTCAACTCTGTGCACTGCTTTCTAAGATGGAGAGAGAGAGACTGCAGTTCATTCCTTGTGTTAAAAGGACAGCGCTGTGCGACCCATAACTCTAGGGAAGAGAAGGATGAGGCTCAGAAGTTAACAAGACCAGCCCCTTGTGTTTTTGTTTTTAATCTCTCTCTACAAGCTGTCTTAACTCTCTCTCTTCACTCTCACAATTGAAATGGGAGTAGAAAAAGCGCGTGATGTGGGCAGGCAAGGCCGGCCATTGGCAGGCTCCACTTGCATTGCATTGTGAAAGATGCCATTGTCATCGCAACGCAGATTCTTGGACGTGCATGTTTTGTCCTTTCATGAGTGTGGACTAAGTAAATTGGGAAAATTAGCTCTCTTGGACTCACTCCATGGAAAGAGACAATGCCATCTCTCTCTCTACTCTCTCGCTACTCTCTCTCTCTCTCTCTCCATAGTACATTCTCTAGAGTCAAGCTTTATGTATCATATATATATTGTCCTATTTATGTATACGGAAATGATGGCGTAGGCTTACTAGTTTACAATTGCATATGAGTCTAACAATTTGAGCCGATCAAATGGTCACAATCTCATTTTGTATGTTAATTTTAATTTATTTTCTATAAATTGAAATCACATGAAAATCTAGGTTTTTATTTTTCTTATCAATGTGCACTTAATAAAAATATTAAAAAATAATAATTTACAAAATATTACCCTTGAAAAGTTTTTGGGGTATTTTGATCAATTTATTTTGTACAAAATATTTTTTTGATATTTTTATTGGATTTTTCTATTTTTAAAGAACACAGGTTCAAAATTTCAAGTGATTTAGATTTATATAAAAAAATGGGCCTACGCCATCCCATATGTATATTACTTAAAACTTGTTTTTTTTCTGAAAGGAAGAAAATACAGCATGCCCTTCTCTCTTAGTCTTTTATTTGCGGGGATGAGTTCCCACCCTTAACGCGTTGGAGCATTTTTCAAATAAAAATTGTTTTTTTGGGGTGAATAAATAAGAATAAATTTTTAAACTTTTTTATTTTTAGTAGGGAATGGAATTGGGTCAACTGCCATTCACTGAAGACCAAGTTCCTATTCCTGAATGAATGAGAAAAGTTGGATGTGAGGACCTGTTCAAAACAAATGATAGAGGTGGATTAATATCTTAATCATTGCTTGGATTTTTTTTTTCCGTGGAAGTTTTATTTACATTACCTCATTGTACGGTTTAACTTAGTTTCAAAATTCTAAATTAACTCTGAAAAGGAAAAAATGAGAGATTTTGTAGGTCAGAGTTCAAAAATTGTGTTAAACGCCGGTATCCAAGGACCGGAATGTAACGGTTTCGGCCAATGCATCAAGGTTTGATGGAAAAATAAGTTTAAAAAATAGCACTTTATGAGGTGATTTGGGGAAAAAGTTTATATAAGGTTAACTTTAAATATGCAGAATTAAAGACGCACCTAAAAAATCTATCGGAAAAGGTTGTTTTAATGTTAAAAGCCCTCTAATTGATCATCTCGATATCGAAATGTAGGAATATGAAAAAAAATAATACTACTAATAAATGAGTCCTAGAAAGAGTTCATCTTACGTATTATCTAGACCGTCTATTTTCAAGATTTTAATATGTTTATAGATCGGTTTGATTTTAACCCTTTTTTAAGTTTAAAATTTTATAATTAGATGTGAAAATAGATTTTCAGATAACCCTAATAATGTTTTCCACCAAAAATTACATGTTATGATAAAATTTGTATGTGCGCCTTAATTGGATTGTTTAAGGTTGCAACCTTATAGATACCACACCCTTTGACATGATATAATGTAGTGTATGAATTTATCCGAACTTCTTGCTTTAGTTGCACATCTTCTCGCAACCATGGTGCTTGTTGCTTCGGCTTGGTCTTCTACAGAATCTAAGTCACTTAGCTAACCGTCACAGAAGTCTTCAATCTAGCAATGACTTTATAAGTGATGATTTGAGTGCGACACGTTTTATTTATGGGATCGTATATAATGAGACAATTTACCTCTTATACAATGAGGTTGCAATTGTTTACAACTGTCCGATATGATATCGGATAGTTTGGGTGTGTGACAAAGTTCGAGAAGGTTTCTTTTGAAGTTTGAGCTTGGTGAATAGAATACATGCATCCATCAAATTTCACATCGATGGTCAAGATTAATTGGGACCACCTTGTACCAAAGACAAATGATCTTATTGTATGTTTTTCCTTTATTTATTTATATTCTTTAGAAATAATGAGTTTACAACAAATATAATGTGTCATTTTCTCATAACATATTCAATATGATTGGGTTTATATTACTATAATATTTGAATACTTGAGTAATGTGTAAGAGGTGAGCAAGACGCGACCAGAGTACAACATATATAATGTGTCATTTTCTTACAACACATTGAATATGACAGGGTTTATATTGCTCTTATATTTGAAGACTTTAATGTGAAAGTGACAGCGCTCTCATACTAATATAAAAAAGAAAGATATATAAAGAGACCATTTACTCTTAAACTTGTCCATCATATTTCAAATCTGGTAGTTGTGAGTATATGACTAGACTCAAATTTCAAAAAGAAAAATCTCTCGAATTTTGTGACGCACAAGCCATCCCATTTGATATTTAACCTTACTCTCGAATGGAGAACGAGGGATGCCTGCTGAGTAATGATGGAGATGGAGAGGATGGTGAGGGCTTGGATTAGGGGCATGGCTTTCCCCATCTCCTGTTGGATAATAAGTGATTTAGGGACTCGCTTCAGAGAGCCTCTACGATGGTTGGTGGATCATTTTCACCACCATCCAATGATCTTTTTGGTCTTGGAAATTGGGCTAAAAGGGCTTGAATTCCATCGTATGAACCGGTGGTCAGGAAGGTGGAAGAGAATCATTGTGTTTTTATTCTCGCCTCGACTGGTGATGTTAGGAAAGTTATTCTAACTTCTATTCGCCGGGTGAGAGGTAAGCTCCTAACCATCTGTAACTAGAGTCCTATGCTTCATTCTCCATTGATTCATAAAGATCTTTGTTGGATTAGATTTTATGGTATTCTATTGCATGTATGGAATTTTAATGTGTTTCATAAACTTGAGAATTTGTGATGTGAATTTGTTAATATGGATCGGACAGTGCAGAACAGTGGTGATATCTCATATGTGAGAATGAGGATAAAAAGGAATTCATTTTCTCCAAAACCAAGCTTCATTAGACTTTCTATTAATGGTGATGATTTCTTGATCCATATCCAGATTGAAGGTGTGAAGTGTGGTACGAGACCTGTTGAGCAGGTGCCAGAAGCGGTTATAAAAGAAAAACAGGGGGGTGAAAGGGATGATGACTTTGAGTGGCATACAGTAAGGAAGAAAGGTCTATTAGAAGGACAAGGGAAGGCTGTTGTGAGAGACTTTCCAATACAAAGGCTGAGGACAACAATGGTAGGTGTCTCTCAAAGAAATTATGGTCGTACATTTGATGGGTTTGGGTATGCTAGACCCTATGATAATAAGTCATCTAAATTAAAAAAAAAAAATAGACTCCTAAAGAGGGACAAAGAATAAGGGAAGACAATTTTGATGATTTAAAAAAAGTTGAAAACTTACCAAAACCAGGTTGTGAGGTAGGATCCACTAGCTATTGTGAAAATCATGTTTTGGATGATTTGAATTATAATGAGTAAGGAAAATTAACGACTTTTCTAGAAGATTCTGGGGTGGTGTGCAATCAAGTCCTGGTAGGTAAGGAGATACGTATAGGAGATCTTGTTGTACCTATCACACCTGTATCTTCGTGGTGCTATTGGATACAAAGAACGACGGGGGTCGTCTCATAGGGCCAAAGTTAGATAAATGGGTTGATTATCGTGATCTAGAGGGAGTAGCAATACTTGGTAGCCAAAAACAACCAAGACAAGGTGATTGTGGAAATAGGGTTTCTCTGTAAGAGATCCTTGTTATTCTCTTCTTCTTGTTCAGGCTTCACAAGGGCCCAACGATAGCTCTCTATGCTCCATGGTGGGAAGATATGGAATCTAGGTGTTTTCTTTTTCGCAAAGCTACCCATATGAGGATGGAAAGGGGGCCGAGAATTCCGACAGAGGAATTCTCCTTATGATTTGAGAATAATGAATATGAAGCTGAGGTTGAACCCCACCTTCCGATGGTGGTGGCGGAGGAAGACAACATCGTTGAAGCTGTGGGGGATAATGCGGGGGTTTTGGAGATGGCTGGTGGTGGTGGAATGGTTTTGAAAGGTCTTGGAGAGGGGCTAGGGGATCCACAGGAGTTTACGATTGTTGTCGCTGACTTGCAAGAAGTTTAGAGGAAGGGGAGATTATTGAAGATGAGCAAGGGGAGAGATCAGGGGAGGTGATGGTGAGGAGATGAATCATGGTGATGAGAGTGAGGGATTTGAGGACAATTCTGAGGATATAGCGGTGATGTGTGATGATATTGGGTTGAGGTTCAATGTGTCAATTGCACAGGTGCTAGAAGTTATAAAAGAAAGAGTTAAGGTGTCTAAGATGAGTAAGAAGCACGTTGACTCCTTTGTTGTAGCTGAATCAAGTGGTGATTTGGGGGATGGATTAGTTGGTGTTGATAGTGTGGCGAAAACCCCAAATTCGATATTATTTGCGCTTGATGGCTAAGCGACTGAAACAAACAAAGGATTAAAAGAAGCAAAGAAATTGTTAATGTTGAATATTCTAGCACCTCATCATCGAGTTCCCTATTGTAGCCAGAAATGACTCTTCTTCTCGTTTTAATGAAGGTTGTTAATTGGAATGTATGTGGGTTGGGGGAAGCAAGGTGGAAATGTGAGATTTTGCTAATGGTCAGGACGTTTAAGCCGAAAATTTTGCAGCTACAGGAAACTAAATTGCTTAAGGCGACAGTTAATTTAATTAGGGAGGTGTGGGGTTTTGGGCCGTTGTCTTTTTAGGTGTTGACTCAGTAGGAGCGTCTGGTGGTCTCCATGGGACAAAACTTGCTTTAAACTTATTGACACTTTTTTGGCTGATAGATTTTGTGGGGTTGTTTTGGAATAGGTTTTAAATAGATTTAAATGGTTGTGTGGAAATGTATATGGTCCTAATTCTAGTGTGTTGAAAGATGACTTTTTAACTGCTTTATCTAATGTTATCGAAGCTGTTGATTTGCCATTTTGTATTGGGGGCGATTTTAATCTGATAAGGTGGTCTGTTGAAATATCATCTCATAATTCCCTTAATCAGTCTATGAGGCTCTTTAATAACTTTATTTTGAGACACCAATTAATCGATTTTCCAATTAATGGGATACACTGCACTTGGTCTAATAACAACACCGATAATTTGATACAAAGCAAGATTGATCAATTTTTGGTATCTAATGAATGGGAGCAGCAATTTCCCTTGGCCTGAGTTTTGTCCTTTACAAAGCTATCTTCAGATCATGTTCCACTATGTTTGTATACTAATAACTGCTAGAATGGACCAAGACCATTTCGATTAGATCTTGTGTGGTTAGAAGAGAGAGATGTGGTTGAATTAATTACACAAACTTGGCAAAACTCGGTTACTGTTGGTTAGTATGGATATTGAGGGCATAAGAAGTTGATCAGTATTAAGCATAAGTTAATCCAATGAAAAAAAGATACAAAGTTTCAGATCAAACATAAGATTGAGGAGATTATGTTTAATTTGGATGTAGTTGAAAATCAGATTCAGAGTAGAGACACGTTATCCAATGATATTCGAGAGAAGAAGACTGGTTTTGCTCTTTGCATGAGTCGTTGAGAGCATAAGAGATTTATTGGAAGCATCTCTCAAGAGTGAAGTGGTTGAAAGAAAGTGACTTGAATATTAATGTACTCAATGCTATTGCAAATTCCAGAAGAAGACAAAATGATATTTTAGGAATATGTTTCGAGGGTGTGGTGGAGGGAGATAGAGTGGCATGGAAAATGAAATTGTTAGTAATTTTCAGAAACATTTTACAAAAGATTTGACGTTTACCCCAAATTTGCATGGCTTGAGTTTTACAAGGTTGAATTTAGAGGCGGCAAGATCTTTGGAGGGCTGGGCACTGAACAAGAAGTTAAGAGTGTTGTCTTTTCTTTGGTTGTGGATAAGGCCCTGAGTCAAATGGTTATCCTTTGAGATTTTTTCAGAAGTTTTAGGGACTAGTGAAGATGGATTTAATGATGATGGTTAATGAGTTTCTATCAAGTGGTGTTTTAAGTAAAGCGATAAACTCAATGTATATAGCGTTAATCCCAAAGAAAGGTACCATACCGGATATGACTGATATCTGATTAGTCTACTGACGAGTTTGTATAAGATAATTGTAAAGCTATAAGCAGAGAGACTTAAAGGGCCATTGCATAAAGTTGCTATGGGTCCTCAGTCGGCTTTTATCATACGAATGATAATTACTGATGGGGTTCTTATTGATCAGAAGTGTATTCATTCTAGAAGCCCTAAGGGGAAACCATGAGTGTTGCTAAAAATTGATTTGGAGAAGGCCGATGATTGAGTGGATTGGGATGTGCTTTTGGAAGTTCTAATGTGCATGGGGTTCGAGGATAAGTGGTGTTGGTGGATTAGATGATGCTTATCGAGTACCCACTTCTCTATTCGATTAGAAGGTAGCTTGAAAGCATTAAGACTATGAGGGGATTGAGATAAAGTGATCCCTTGTCTCCATTTCTTTTTACTTTGTTGGAAGATGCTTTCAGTTGATGCGTTGGGAATGTGGTAAGTAGGGGCATATTTAATGGTTTTAAAGTAGCTTGGGATAGCAAGCAAATCCCTCATCTGCAATATGCGGATGAAACTCTTCTTTTCTGTGATGCATCTGTTGATCAAATGTTAAATATTAGAATAATGTTGTTGTGCTTTGAAGTGGGTCTTGGTTTGAAGATTAATTTTGATAAAACTTCAATTATAGGTGTAGCTTGTGGGTGTGAGGTGGTGGAGCCTCTAGCAGCTATTCTGGGGTGTGGAATTGATGTGTTTCCGAATTAAATACTTGGGTTTACCCATATCTGATCAAAGATTGCCACAGGCGGTTTGGAATCTGGTACTACAAAGAATGAACTCCAAGTTAGACTTGTGGAAGTATCTAAGAACCTGTCAATTGGAGGAAGATCAACTCTCATTAAACCTTATTTATCTAATTTGCTAGTATTCCAAATGTCATTGTTTATAATGCTTGCATCGGTTATTAAGAAAATTGAGAAATTGATGAGGACTTTCCTATGGGGCTCGAGTGAGTTTGGGAAGAAGTAGCACCTAGTTAATTGGGAAAGAGTGTGTATACCAGTATCTGAAGGGGGACCTTGGTGTAAGAAGATTGATGTATATAAATCAGTCTTTATTGACTAAATGGTGGTGGAGATATAGGGATCGTGAGAATGCACTATGGAAGGAAATATTGAAGGAAAAATGTGGTGAGGACAGGTTCAACCTATAGTTGGGGGGCAGTAGTAATCAGATAAATCAATTTGTGCTACGAAAAGGTATTTTTCAAAATAAATGATTCATGATAAGTTGCTCTAGATGGAAGGTAGGTGATGGGTCGCATGTCCCCTTTTGATATGATAACTGGGTAGGTGCGCACCATTGAGGTATTCTTTTCCTTTGATCTTTAATGCATCTGCTAATCCCATCTTTAATGCATCTGCTAATCCCATGGCTAAAGTGAATGAGTTGTTTTGTAGGGAGAGTGGAAATTGGGTTGTTAATTACATTTATAGTAGAATTTCTGATAAGTTTATTATGCAGATGGATGGTAGGTTTGTTAAGTGTTTTGGAGAATGTGAAATTATTCCAAGATTATAAAGATGAGGTGGTATGGGAGGTTGAGAGTGATGGAATTTTTTCAGTGAAATCTGAATCTAATATTTTGTTTCATGACCTGATTAGGTGGAATACATGCTCTTTGAGAAAATTTTGGTTGTGGAAGATCCCACAAAAAGTTAAGGTCTTCCTTTGTGTCTTATTTAAAGGGAAGATATTGATTGTTGACATTATGAGAAGAGGTAAAGTTTTCACCAACATTTGCATGTTGTGTAAGGAGAGTGATGACAATGTGGACCACTTATTTTTGCATTGCCATTTTTCTTATGATATTTGATGTTGGTTTTTAACAAATTGAGTATAGTTGGGTTGATGCCTGAAAGCCATACTAAAATCATTGAGCTAATGTCTGTAGATGGGCTGCCTACGGTTGGTAACTTGATTTTTTAGATTGGGAGGGAAGCTGTATTATAGGAGATTTAGTTAGAGACAAAATAGGCATACTTTTGAGGGGGTGGCTATATAAGGAGATTTACTCAAGAAAATAATACAACATACTTCATGGAGCTAGTTCTCGATCACTAAGGAATGTTTTGGTATGTTGAAGGTTGATATAGAAGTGAATGTTGGAAATCTCATGACGCAAAGGGTGGTGAAGGTGAGAAATAAAGAGAGATGGATATCTCCTAGGATGGGATCTATTAAGATGAATTGCGATGGTAGTTTTTATGGTAATCCAGGTCCAGCTGGCGTGGGGAGATAGTAAGGGATCATCGGGGTGAGCGCATCTTTTGTTTTGCCTGTCCCTGTGGAGTCAAAACGGCTAATGAAGCGGAACTGTTAGCAGTTTCATAACGTTTGAAAATTATTACTAAGAAAGCTATCTAAAGTTCTTGTGTGATCGAGTGCAACTCTTTGAATTTTTTAATTGGTGCACTCACAAATTTAGAGAACCATGGAAGTTGAGGTCGAAATGGATAATTTGAATCTTTCGTTTAATCATGTTTATAGAGAGGGTAATGCAGTGGTAGATTCCTTGACCAAGAGAGTATCTCTGCAGTCTTTAAGTATTTGTATTATTGTTTGATCTCTTTGTAATCCTTGTGATTAATAAAGTTATGGAACATTGTAAAAAAAAGAAAAATTGTGACCCCTATATAATAAAGATAAATATTCTCATAGTATAGAATCACAAAAAAGAAATTGGTATGCCCAAATATTACCAAAAATAATACATGGCTTCCTTTATTTTGTGAGTCGTAAGTGCATTTGTTTCACCCGAAAACTTGCCATACACATCCTCTTGATCTCGACCCAGAAGATCATGAAAAATCATTCATAAAAAGGAATGAAATATAGTTTTATTTCGAGGAGAGAAGATTCAGTGAATATGGGCAACTTAGTTTAGGAAAAAAAAATGATTGGGTTAATCATAGTTATAGAGGACTGTTTAACTTGCAATTTTGTAGGCTACCACATTGTCACCACATAAACAACTTAAAAAGAAAAAAGAAGTGGTTGAGTCCTTAAAAAAAAAAAAATCCTGTTGCCCATGAAATGGATGGTCGATGCCCATCTAGTTCAAAAGGATTAATTTTATGGCCAATGCCCGGCTAGATCGACTAGTTACCTTTTTTTTTTCCTTTTTTTGTTATTTCCATTTTTTATTTTCAATTTTTTTTTTTTTATTGGTCGATTCTCTTTGCTGAATCACTAGTCCAGATTGGCAGGACTAGTTTCCTAGATGGCCAGTACACCCAACTGATTTAGGTTTTTAAGTACCAGTCAACTGATTGGGGTTTAGGGTTCATGGGTTTTTATTTATAAGGCCTCAGTGGTATCTTTTTTTTTTTCTTTGAAGTACAATAGTAAGTTTCATTAGATGGAGGAGCAAAGCTCCAAAATTACAAAAGCAAAAACAAAGGAATAATAGAGGAGAACTCCCTATTTCCAAGGATTAACTCACTCAACTGCCAACACTACAATACCCAAACCTCAACTGCCAATACTACAATACCCAAACCTCAACTACTCAACCAACACAAACCATCTAAGTCCAACTAAACCCCTCCAAGAGCAATCAGAGACAACCATCTCAAGCTCCTAATACCCCAATCCTCTCCAAAAATAATCACAAACACACACATCCCATCCACTATAGGCACAAGGGCCGGAGTTGGGGTGATGCACATCTTCTTCTGAAACGACGCTCAACAATAGCGACGATGACTAGGACGATAACAGTTTACAATAAGCGGCCGAAAATATGGCAAAAGATAAGTTTAGGGCAGATTAAGGACAAAGGAAAAACAAAGGAAGAAGCTAAAAGAAAATCCAAAAAGGAGAAGAGGAAACAAATAATTACAAGAAGGAAAGAGACCAGTTCAGGCAACCCCCAAAATTGCATGTAACTATTGATAAGAAATTCAATGCCCACAAGAAGCCCAAGAGAAAACCACAACACAGCTCCTTGGGGCCACCAAAAGGCCAACCCCCAGTTTAGGCATTAACCTAGGCTGTCAGATACAGAGGTCTACAAAAACGCTATGGCGACAGCCCAAGGTCAAAGAGACTGACGACAGGATACCTAGGGGAGATCATGTCTTGAGCTTTAACGCACTTTGGGAAGAAGAGATGAGGAAAAGGCAAGAAGGTCAATCGAAGAGACAAACAAAAGGAGGTGGAGGGAGAATGGAGAGTGTCTTAAATAAAAATAAACTGAAGCGCTAACAAAGAAGAAAAAGTGGATAAAAACAAAAAAAACAAGGATAAATGGGAGGAAGATACGGAAAAAGAGAGAGTTTAGAAAGAAGGAGAGATAGGGAGGAAGAGAACAAAGATGAGAGAAATAGAAAACAAGAAAGAAAAAGTCGAGTTCAAAACAACAAAACAGATTCGACAATGAAATCTCAAATCCAAGAGAGAGCGGCACCATAAAACTCTACTCAAGAAAAAATGAAACTAGATATGTCTTCTGGATGTCTCAGCTCTCTCTCTCTCTC
>NW_006499827.1:3646670-3660587 GCF_000471905.2 Amborella trichopoda
ACTAACTAACGAAGAGAGACGACGACCACTAAACTAACTACTACTAACGTAAAAGTAAGTAACGTAAGTAGTATAGTCTTCGTGTAGTGTCTCACGCTCTCTCTCTCTCTCTCTCTCTCTCTCTCTCTCTCTCTCTCTCTCTCTCCGGATGTCTTAGCAGAAGCAGTAACTCTCTCTTCGGAGGATGATGCGGTACACCAGAGTATACGGCGGATCGTCGAAAAGTTACTGCAGGAATCCGGAGGCGGATGCTGGGGTTGATGGTTGTTGGAAGTGGTTGGACGAACGGTAGAGGCGAGAGCTCGCAGGCGACGGAGAGGGTTTGGAGGCGAAGATGACCTCAAACAATAGCAGAGCCAATTTTTTTCTCGCATATATAGATTTCTCTATTAATACGCTATCTTTGATCATGTCTTTTGCATGAGTTTGACTCTTTAGTACTTCTCAACTTTCTCTAAAGAAACGATTGCACAGCGTCTTCCAATGCTTTCTGTATGGGCCCATAAAGAGGTGTCTATGTTATTATAGTTTGCATATCTTCCTCACTTACCCATACCTTGTCAAACTATGGAAAGAGCGATATTCTAGGTGCCCTTAAGGAAAATTATCTCAAGGATCCTTGTATAGAAAGGTGGTTTAGAGAACTCTCTGAGTCTTAAAGAAAACAACTTTGATAGTATTGGAATAAGGCGCTCAAAGTGGGTAATGAGATCACTCTCTTCAATTATATTTACGGAAGGTTTAAGGTCACAAATACCTTTACCAACCCTTCAGAAGCTGGAACTTATACAAAAAATATGTAAACAACTCCAAGAGGAGGACCTGGCTCTCTCATTACAAAGTACAGGAGAGACCAAGGTAGGAGAGCAAATTGATAATGATAGGAGAAACATGGAAGAAATATCTTTAGACTTTGTCATTGAAAGGAGAGTAGCAACTACTAGAAAGCCCACTTAGACTTCAGCCTAACGAGGTGAGTTAGAGAGATCATCCTTTCTGCTCTTTGAGCCTTTGTGGTTAGAAGGAGATGAGAAGAAAGTGACAGCCCCAATATTTTTAACTGAGGTAATTTAGAGCTGACACTCCGTCACTACTAATTAAACCGAAGAAATACTTCCATAACTACAATCAACAAAAAATTACAGATAACCTAGGAGAACAAGTTGAAAAGCTGGTAAACTCTATGAAGAACTTCTAAAGAGCCAATGCCTCTATTTCTCCTGAACCTCGCAAGGTTCAAAGAGTTCAAAATTGTGTCTTCTTTGAGCCTCAGACAACACAAGGCAATTCACCCCACAAACACCAACCTTCTTGCATGCTAAAATAAGGGCTTGGCCATTCAAAAATAGATGAGAGTAAATATAACTACCAATAGGAAAATTGTAGACAAGCTCGCGGTGGTCGCAAGAAAACGTTTTTACTGTTTCATAAGAGTAGGGGCTATACATGGAGTATTTTTTGATGAAGAGTTATCCATGTACTTGTCGAAAAGTAACTCCGGTGCTAATAGTAGCCTCAATGAGGAATCCTGATTCATTCAAACAAGTAGGGGTGCTCATAGTAGGGTTGTATATTTTCGGTTTCAAACTGAGAATTTTTCATAGACATCATTATATGAGGATAATATTATACACTTGTATATTCTACTCTCCCAGCTCTAGTACTTCTCGGCTCTCTTTAAATAGCAAATTGCATAGCATCTTCCAAAGCTTTCTGCAGGGGCCCATAAAGAGGGGTCCATATTATTATAGTTTGCATATCTTCCTCACTTTCCCATACCTTGCCAAACCATATAAAGAGATAGACAATCTAGCAACCCTTAAAGACAATCTTGCAGACCATGGTAGTTTAGATAACTCTCTGAGTCCTAAAGAAAACAGCTTTGATAGTGCTGAAATAAGGCGCTTAAAGTGGGCAAAGATATCACTCTCATCGACCATATTCACGGAAGGTTTAAGCTAGAAGATGCCTTTACCAACTCTTCATAATCTAAACTTATACAAAAAATATGCAAACAACTCCAAGAGTAGCACATGGCTCTCTCATTACAAAGTACATGAGAAACCAAGGTTGAAGAGTGAATGAATAATGATATGAGAAACAATGAAGAAATACCTTTAGACTTTGTCTTCGGAAGAAGAGTAGCAATGGCTCGAAAGTCTACCTAGACTTCGACCCAACGAGGTGAGTTAGAACTATCATCTTTTCTGCCCTTTGAGCCTTTGTGGCTAGAAGGAGATGAGAAGAAAGTGGCAGCCCCAAGATTTTTAACCGAGGCAATTCAGAGCAAACACTCCTTCACTAGTAATTAAACTGAAAAAATACTACCATCACTGCAATCAACAAAAAATTGCTGATAATCTAGAAGAACAAGTTGAAAAGCTGATAAACTCTATGGATAACTTCTAGAGAGTCAATGCATCTATTTGTCCTAAACCCCACATGATTCAAAGAGTTCAAAATTGTGTCTCATTTGAACCTCTGACAATACAAGGCAATTCACCCCACAGGCTCTTCAAAAATGGAGGAGAGTAAATATAACTGCCAATAGCAAAATTGTAGGTAAGCTCTAAGTGGTCACAAGAAAACGTTTTTACTTTTTCAGAAAAGTAGGGGCTATATTTTTTAATGAAGAGTTCTCGAGGTACTTGTTCAAAAGTGACTTCGGTGCTAATAGTAGCCTCAATGAGGAACCTCGATTCATTCAAAAAAGTAGGGGTGATAATAGTAGGGGTGTGTATTTTCGGTTTCAAATTGAGAATTTCCCATAGACATTGTTATATGAAGATAATAATATACATTTTTATATTCTACTTTCCCAGCTCTATTACTTTTCGTCTCTCTCTAAATAGAAGATTACATAGCACCTTCCAAAGCTTTCTGCACGAGCCCATAAAGAGGGGTCCACATTATTATAGTTTGCATATAATCTCACTTTTCCCATATCTTGCCAAACAATGGAAAGAGATAGACAATGTAGCAGTGCTTAAAGAGAATTATTTCAAGGATCTTTGCAGAGCAAGGTGGTTTAGAGAACTCTCTGAGTCCTAAAGAAAACAACTTTGATAGTGCTGAAATAAGGCGTTCAAAGTATGCAAAGATATCACTCTCCTCGATCAAATTTACGGAAGGTTTAAGGTAAACTATGTCTTTACCAACCCTTCAAAAGCTGAAACATCTACAAAAAATATGTAAACAACTCCAAGAAGAGGACTTGGCTCTCTCATTACAAAGTACATGAGAGACCAAGGTTGGAGAGTGAATGGATAATGATATGAAAAACAATGAAGAAATACCTTTAGACTTTGTCTTTAGAAGAAGAGTAGCAATGGCCCGAAAGTCCACCTAGACTTCAACCCAACGAGGTGAGTTAGAGATATCATCCTTTTTGCCCTTTGAGCCTTTGTGGCTAGAAGGAGATTAGAAGAAAGTGGCAGCCCAAATATTTTTAATCAGGGTAATTCACAGTAAACTCTCATTTGGTAGTAACTAAACGAAGGAAATACTATTATCAATACAATCAACAAAAAATCGCAAAAAACCTAGGAGAACAAGTTGAAAAATTGGTGAACTCTATGGAGAACTTCCAAAGAGCCAATGCCTTTATTTCTCTTGAACCCCACATGGTTCAAAGAGTTCAAAATTGTGTTTCCTTTGAACCTCATACAATACAAGGCAGTTCACCCCACATACACCAGCCTTCTTGCAAACTAAAATAAACCCTTCAAAAATGGAGGAGTAAATATAGCTACTAATAGCAAAATTGTAGGCAAGCTCGAAGTGGTCACATGAAAAGAAATTTATTTTTTCAGAAGAGTAGGGGTTATACGTGGAGCATTTTTTGATGAAGAGTTCTTTAGGTACTTGTCGAAAAGTGAATCTAGTGCTAATAGTAGCTTCAATGAGGAACCCCTATTCATTCAAGCATTTCGAAGGAAATCCCCAAAGGTGAGGTCTATGCTCATAAATCTTGCCTGTGAAGATCTAGTGATCTTCTAGAGTGGCTTAAATAACCAAATTATTTTTCTTGAGTCACTAGAAGGCCAAAATGCAAAGCAAATAAACAAAATGTTGTGTTTTATGGTTGCAACTGCCAATGCCTATCTTGTTGCCAGAAAAACCCCACTCGATGCACTCAACTGCTTACCCAAGGGTTTGTTGGAACCTTTAGAAATTGGCAGGAGCAATTTCGAACTATGTGAGAAATAAGAGATAAAGGGTTTGGTGAAAATCAAAGATGATAAGACTTGAGACCGATGCTGATGAAAGCCAAATTCCTAATTCTGTAGAATGTCTCTTAGCTACCATTACAATCGATTTCTACAAACCTATAGAGTACAAAGAAAAGAAACATAGATAAGTTGTTTATGTCATTGTCCATCTCGTCCCTCAATGATTAACATGTAGGAAAGGTGCATATGCTTCTTGACTTCGAGTGTGCTCTCTACAAATAGAAATTATTTGTTGGACTTCCAAGCAAAATCAAAGAGATTGTCCAAAACCATTTTGAAGATTGTGACTAAAAGTTGTCTCTAGGGGATGCATTGTTGCTAAAACACAGAGATGCATTGAAAAGCTCTAAGTTAAGGTCAAAGCTCGCAATTACAAAGTCAGCAAGGATGACTACAGTTTGCTTGATGTCAATGGAGACAAAAAGAGTTCTCAAAATATCTTTGCAGAAGGAAGTAGAGAGTCATACAGACGTTGTTGTAAGAGACGCATAGATTTGTCTCCCAGGAAGAGATCCTGCCGAACCCATAAAAGGGGAGGAAAGTATTCTCACAAAAGGAAAATAAAAGTGGGAAGCGAAAGTGCTACAACACCGGCAAAGAGGGGACATTTTCATAAAGACTACAAAGAAAAGAAAAGAATTAGCATTGCTATTAAAGGAGGTGATTCCTCTTCATCAAGAAGCAATATTAACATTGACGCATGCATATGTTAAGGCAAACACCTCCCAATAAAGTAGTAGCAACGAACTTGAGATTACTGGGACTCTGGAGATTATCCATTGTATATCCAGCTCCTAGATATGCAGTTCGGGGCTCTAAATGCTTTCAGAGTCTTCTCTGACTCTATTAAGAAAATTGTAGGATGCGCTATTGTTGTATATCAACAAGGCCCCAAACTCACAGGAGAAGATGCAAATGAAGAACTACAGCTATGAAACGAGGGAAAAAGACTCAAAAAGTAAAGGTAAACAACAAATTTCCCAACTACTCACATGTTCCAATAATGACTTTTGGATGGGGAACTAATATTATCTGGAGACTCTACACCTAGAAGGGGACAACATAAATCTAGTCTTCCTAAAATGCACATTGTCTCCTTAACAAATGCAGATACAACTTGAAGTATCCTTACCAATCCATGAGGATCTTAAGGGGAAACTAAGGTGCCTTTTGAAGCCAGGATTCAATTCAAGTACTAGTCAAAAAGTGGAACATGGCCTTGGAGAAACTAACCAGTTATTTGATGTAACTGAAACCGAGTATTTAGAAAAGGACTCCAATCTAGAGTGACGGCTAAAATTCGAAAGAATATGTACAAAGATCCACATAATAACCTGGACTTAGAATTTGACCTTTATTGCATCAGGCAGACCTAGTTCTTGTAGAGTACTGGAAGAGCTGCAATGAGATAGCACAAGTTGTTGACATGGCCAAGCTTGAGACAAGATACACTGTACGAGATGTCCACATATGCAAAGGGGAGTTATGCGAAATACTAAATTTCCTAATTCTTGAAGGGATGGAATGCAATGTACTTCTTGGTAACCCTTTCCTCTTCAAACTCCAGTGTTTTGCTATAGAAAACAAGGAATAAGGGGAAGCCTAAAGGGAAAGGAGGTCATCTTCATATTCTCTGTACCTCCTACTTCCTCTGCCATTAGAAGGTTATTTCGAAAGAGATTGTCTTCAAAAGTTCATCACTAATATCAAGGACCAGATTCCTCATGTTTGAGTTTCCCAACAACTTGTAGAACCTCAGTACCAATCTCAGATCGAACTGCATCATTGAAACAGTATGTTCCCAAAATTCAAAAGCTTTATGAGAATGGCACACTTGGGAAGTGAACCTCCCTTATTGGAAGGAGTTTTTTGAAAGAAAAAGTCACAGGTTGTCCAGATGCCTGAAGAAATTTGTAAATTAAACTACCATGAAATCTCAAGCCTATGTAGCAAAGGTCTGATCAAATCTAGCAAGAGCCCATGGTCATGCACTGCCTTTTATGTTAATAACCATAAAGAGTGGGGGAGAAGAGTTTTGTGGCTCATAATTAAAGATAAACCCCTCAACGATGTCCTTAAATGGATCTGATAACATGTTCCAAACCGACAAATCCTAATTTTCTAAATTGCAGGTGCCTGATTTTTCAGCAAATTCGACCTCAAATCAGGCTTTTGGTGAGTAAAAGTCGTGGAAGGAGATCATGACAAAACATCATTTCCACTGGTGCATTACGCCGTTCGGGCTGAAAAATGCTCTTTCAGAATTCCAGATAATCATGGACGAGATCATTTAGCCATTTGACAGTTTCTCCATTGCCTATATTGAAATGTGTCAATTTTTAGTAAGGACATTGAAAGCCATTTCAAACACCTAGAAGCCTTTAGGAAGGCGACTAAAAAAATATGGCATGGCCCTCTTAGATAAGAAGATAAATTGACTCAGGAAGAGGTAGAATTCCTAGGACAAAAATTAAAAAATGGAAAAATTCAAATTCAAGACCATTCCATAGACCTCGCAGACAAATTCCGATATCAGACTTTCAAGAAGGTACAACTCTAGTACTTCCATGCTTATCTAAATCATCTTTCAAACTACTACAAGGATCTAGCCTCGGACCAGAAATTCAATTGGCTATCACCAGAAAGTGTTTCTCATAAAAATGTGAGAAAGCTCAAAGTGAGATTGTCTAAAAAAAATTAATCAAAGAACAAGCTTATTGGAATTTAAAATTTTATAATTAGAGATGAAAATATATTCTCAAGCTATTCTAAGAACTTTTTGCACGAAAATTATATTTATGATAAAATTTGGAGGTGTGCCTTGATTTGGTTGTTTAAGGTTGCACCTTCTACAAACGACACCCTTAAATAATTGGGATTGTATACAAGGAGACCATTTACTTTTGATACAAAGAGGTCACAATTACTTACAACTATCCAATGTGAAATTTGAAAGCTTGGGTGTGTCAGAAAATTCAAAAAAATTTCTTTTGAAGTTAGAGTTTGGTCAATGGAATAAATGCAGCCATCTAATTTTGCATCCAATGGTCAAAATTAATTATGACCACCTTGTACTTAAGATGAATGGTCTCATTGTATAATTTTCTTAAATAATTATAAAAGTTAGAAAGAAATAGGGTGTAGTTTCTATAAGGTTGCAACCTTAAACATCCAATTAAGGCGCAACTCCTACTTTTATCATAACATATAATTTTAGGGTAAAAAATTCTTGGGATTATCTGAAAATCTATTTTTATATTTGATTGTAAAGCTTTAAACTGCAAAAATAGTTAAAATTCAAATAGATCTATGAACATAGGAAAATATTAAAAATGGACAGTCTAGATAATACGTTGCAAGATGCACTATTTCTGGGACTCCAAATTATTATTATTTTCATATTCATACATCTCAATGTCGAGATGATCAATAAAAGAGTTTCCAACATTAAAACAACATTTTTCGATGGATTTTTGAGGTGCATCTTTAATTCCACATTTTAAAGTCACAACTTTATATAAACTTTTTTCAAAGAAATATCATTAAAGAAATGGAAAACACAAACACGGGAAAACAAAATTATAATGGGCATCGCTCAACATTCAACCCAAAAAATGGGAGAAAGCATTAAAAAGGGAAAATAACAAAAAATCACAAAATGAGTAGCAATTTTTTGTAAAAGTACTGTATCAAATTTGTAAAAAAAAAAAATATCAAAATTCATATCAATAGACACTTGGACAATAAACGGCTTCTCAATTTTCATGTACTTTTGCAAAATAATGAATATACATAATGCAATATGCCCATTTTTTTCGGAAACTCAAATAACAATACTTTTAGGGATCCGGTCAATCTAGCCGATTCTTTGATTTGAACCGCGGTCAATCTAGCCGATTCTTGGATCCGACCCATTTTTTTTGGATGGACGACCCAGGTCACCTATCCATTTTTAAAACTTTAGTTTGATCCATGCTTCACCTCTTGGTGTGGGGCCTGTGGTTCTCATTTGGCAAGCTTTCTTATATTCAATTATTTATTCCATTCATTTAGTTGATCTTAGTCTTTTCAATTACTTATTCCATTCATTTAGTTGATCTTAGTCTTTGATTTCAAATTTAACAAGAAAGAGACTGTAAATCTCTAAACTGTCAAAACTGTAATTTAGCCGGACCTTCTTTATCCCTTTTTTATTCTAAATTTTTACTAATTTTCACCTAAATCGGAGAGGGGAGAATTGGAATTTACCTTCCCAGATTTGAGTAAAACAAGTTTCTAATATAATCTCATGTGAAATATTGCTAGTTCATTGCCTCTTAAGATTTGCTACTTCGATGTTGTGGTTTTCTAGCAAAAGATTATGGTGTCAACATGTTAGATTTTAGAAATTCTAGGAGAGAGAGGGATGCTACAAAGAGGAAGGTAAGAGACGGGGCGAGAGAGGTAAAGTAAAAGAAAGGAGGGGCAACCGGGACTTCCCTTGTAGAGGTGGCAACGGGTTGGGTCTAGGACCTAGACCCAAAAATATAGTGCGGGACTTGGATCAGATCAAATCAAACTCAAAAATTAAAAGATTTATGTATTTAACTATATTTAAATATATTTCATATATTGGGATTCGAAAAATATTACTGGAATTGGATCTAGACCGGAACTCATTCGGACCTAAACCCATATCCAAATAATGTTCAAGTCCAAGATTTGGACCTAGACCCAGACCCAGACCCAGACCCAGGCCCAGACCAGCTGAGTCCAATTTTTAGATCCATACATAGACCCAGACATGATCTACCTCTTAAGTCATGAGTGGGGTCCGGGTCCGGGTCCGTTGCCACCCCTAACTGGCGCAATTAATGGACTATGCCGAAGGTTGTAACCCTACTTATTATATGAGGGTTGCCGCGATATGAAAATATTTTCCATCTATCTTCTTACGCCTACACTCGAGTCTGCTTTTTTGTGTATACGAAAGGTTCCATCTCACTAAACTGAATTTCTAATTAGTGAACTCGTTCTCTCTCCCATAGGCTTAGTGAACTCGTTATCTCTCCCATGGAAATTTTTTCACCATTACTTCTGATTTTTCCGCATCTAATAGATAGAGAGATTGGGCATAGTTGCTTTTATAAATGTTGTGAAATTTTGAAATTTAGCTTTATATGAGTCTATTTTCCCTTGGAACCTTTTTATAACACCATCCCAAAAAATTCTCAATGTTATGCTCGTAGGAATCAAACTCGAGATGCAACATTATTATTATATATTTTTAATTTTTCACCGGCACGAACTTGAGATATAGCGCTGCCAGACGTCAGCTACTAACCCATGCCCCATTTTTACTTCCCCATCAATCTTGTAAGGGTGCGGATTGTATAGAGCCTAGGCTCTAAAGTCTAAACAATCAAATTAGAGTTTACCTTTAAATGGTATTGAGAAATGTGGTTTCAATATTTGAAATCTTTTTGATAGCCTTAAATTATATTTTCATCTTTATTTATAAAATTTGAAGTTTAAAAAAAAGGAAAATCTTGAAAATTAACTGTTCAAAAAATGAGTTACAAAATACACTATTTTCAAAATATGAAATCCATTGTTTGCTCATGTCCATGCATCCTGATGTCGAGATGATCAATTTGAAGATATTTGAGCATCCAAACAACTTCTTGTAGTAAAAATTTTGAGGTTGGCTCTAATTTGATTGATTGGAGCATCGGCTCTATATAAATTTTTCCCATCTTGTAATGCCAATATGGGGCCCACCCCTGCTTTGGAACTTTGACTGGGTGACTCGCCTACCTAATTGGCCCTTTCCATCTAGATCTCCAATAGCTTTCTTTTAGATTACGCACAACCTCCCTCATCCATATTTTTTATTTTTTCTCACCAATCCTGCATTTGGTTTGGTTTGGTTTGTTTTTTTTTTTTTCCAAATTGTGAAGGTTCTCTTCGAGTCGAATAATTCAAATCTAACTAGGCCAAGACCATATCCAATACTCTTTGTATCTAAAAAGATTAGCGTGTCGTCTGATGTTATATTTGTGAAAATTATAAAAACTTATACTTATTTCTTAATACAATATTTTTTTTCTTTTTATGTGTATTTTTATTAAGAAGGTGATTCATTGTATACATTACTTTCTTCAGTAGTATACAGTTTTGTAACTCTATAAATTGGGACATTTTTTCACATTTCAATATGTTTTGAAATGTGTTATTTTCTTTAGTAGTACATAGCTTTGTAACCCCATAAATTAAGACATTTTTTCACATTTTCAATAAGTTTTGAAATACGTTACTTTCTTTAGTAGTACACAACTTTGTAACCCTATGAATTCGGGTACTTTTTTACATGTTCAATAAGTTTGAAATATATCTTCCATAAGGGGCTTAAGGCCCAAATATACATAAATACAATTTCTTATATGGTATCAGAGCAAAGTTCTGTTCGATCGATTTTCTGTGACTCTGCTATAGACAGTTTTCAAGAATCTGCAATCTCGCAAAAATCTAGTCACTCAAGATAAGCACTCGTTCTCTTTCCATTCTTCGGCAAAAGCTCCTCCACAGTATTTTCAAATTTGTATTTTTTCATGCGTTTTTTTTTTTTCCATCTCTTGCATCAGTACTTTTTCTCACAATATTGGGCAAGCTTATAGTATGTAGGTTTGGGAACATGGATTGCCAAGATGAAATTATCAAAGGTTGATCCAATTTTGAGAGAACGAGGTTTGGAAGGCTACGATTTGAGCAAGTATAGTTAGTCCCCAAATAAAGATGGGTCCGGTTTGTATAGAGCCGAGGCTTTAAACAATCAAAGTAAAGCGCACCTTCAAGTAGTGTCAAGAAATGTAGTTTCAATACTAGAAATCTTTGTGATAGCCTTAAAATATATTTTCTTCTTTAATTATAGAATTTAAATCTTAAAAAATAGTGTATATCAAGCAGATATATGTAAACTTGAAAATCTTGAAAATTGACGGTCCAAAAATGCATTACAAAACGCACTATTTCTAATGCTTGAAATATTTTTTTTCTCATGTTCATGAATCTTGATGTTGAGATGATCAATTATTTGAGGATATTTAAGCATCAAAACAACCTCTTCTAATGAAATTTTTGAGTGGGCTCTAATTTGATTGTTTGTGGTTTGCTTAGAGCCTAGGCTCTAAACAATCAAATTAGAACCTACCCTCAAATAGTATCGAGAAATGTGGTTTCAATACAGGAAGTCTTTGTGATATCCTTAAAATATATTTTCATCTTTATTTATAAAGTTTAAAGCTTAAAAAATAGCGTAGATTGACAGATTTATGAAATCTTGAAAATTGACAGTCCAAAAATGCATTACAAAATACACCATTTCCAAAACTTGAAGTCCATGTTTTTCTCACATCCATGCATCTTGATGGCAAGATGATCAATTTGAGGATATTTGGGCATCAAAACAACCTCTTCTAGTGAAATTTTTGAGGTAGGCTCTAATTTGATTATTTAGAGCCTCGGCTCCTTATAAACTTTTCCCTATACGTAGTCCCTAGATAAAGATGTCCAACATTCAAGTTTTTACTTGATTAAAAAAAAAAAAGAAGGTGTGGTTTGTATAGAGCCAAGGCTCTAAGCAATCACAATAAAGCCTATCTTCAAATTGTATCGAGAAATGTGGTTTCAATATTAGAAAAATTTGTGATAGCCTTAAAACATATTTTCATCTTTAATTATAAAATTTGAAGCTTCAAACATATTGTATTGAATAGATCTACGAAAACTTGAAAATCTTGAAAATTGATGGTCCAAAAATGTGTTGCAATATACACTATTTCTAAAACTTGAAATTCATTTTTTTCTCATGTTTATGCATCTTAGTGTCGAGAATTTGAGTATATTTGAGCATCAAAACCTCTTCTAATAAAATTTTTGAAGTGGGTTTTAATTTGATTGTTTAGAACCTCGATGGTATATAAACATTTTCCAAAAAAAAAAGCAGTTTTTCTTGGACCTTTTTATATTCTCCCGTCATCGGTCTTGTCTACATCCGTGTCTAACCTTTTTTGTTTTGGTTGTTGATAGGTCCTTGTCAACCATCACAGCGTCTCTTATCAGGCAATCCTTTGAGGCTGGGCTTGGACGAACGACTCGACTTGGTCTGAGTGAGATACTCGAGTAAGTCTTGATAACTCGTTTGAATGGTATATATTTAAAAATAAATATATATAAAATGTTAAAATGATAAAATAATCTAAATAAAGAGAATATTTCAAATAAAAATTTGACTAAAATACCAATGTTTCAAAGATATTTTATTAGTTTTTTGAATTGTTTTTTTATTCTTATTGAGTGTACACTATAAATATGCATGTATCTACCAATTTTCATATGAAATGACTTTATAAAAAATACTAAATAAAGAATTGGAAATGGGCTCGGATCAAGACAGCAGAGGTTAATTTTCTATAGCCCAACGTATCAAATTTCATTCTTATGTAACCTTGTTAAAAAAAAAAAAAAAGGGGATAAAATAGAGAAGAGGAGTAGGTTGTTTGGCACATGGCTTTCCTTTAGCCGGTCTCCCCCTTCTCTCTCCTTTGACGCTGTTCTCACCCAAATCCTATCTCTCTCAATTTCGGGCATGTTGTCCTCAATCTCCTATAAAGTCTCTCTCTATCAACAAATCAATAGCATCACCGGTCACATGATCATAAGTCAAGCAATAGCTACTCATAATCGGATCCGATGTGAAATCTGATAGCTTAGATGTATTATAAAGTTCAAAAATATTTCTTTTAAACTTTGAGCTTGATCAATGAAATAAATACAGCCATCGGATTTGACATCCAATGGTCAAGATTAATTGTGACCACTTTGTACAAAAAGTAAATGATCTCATTATATATTTTGCTATAAATTTATGTCTTGTCAAAAAAAAGTAAATTTATACGGAAACTAGATATCAAACAAAATTCCAAACTTCAAACAGCTTCAGCAAATCCTCAACAATGTCATTGATTTCCCCATGTTCAAACCCTTTTTATCAAATCCATTGTCTTTCTCATTGGAGGTTCCATTATCTTGAGGAAGGGGAGGAATGGGTGCTGGAGTTGGGGTAGGAGAGGAAAAAGAGAAATAGAGGGCCATCCAAGAATAATGAAATTGGTATCCAAAGATGATGCTTTAGACATAGAAAGATGGTGGTGGAGTCCAAGATGCTGAGAGGTAAAAAACAAGAAACCCAAAATGGGAAGAGGGACAGGAGAATGAAAAGGGGTGAGAGAGAGAGAGAGAGAAATTTTAAAAAATTTATATTTTTTTAAAACATTTTTATGTGCCTCGAGTTGTACATACAACTTGTGAGCGAGGCTGAGCCCGGCCACAATATTAAAGTAATGAAAAAAAAAACTCTATTCTTTCTCTTTCCCTTGATTCTCACTTTAATATAAATGTATAATGGCAGATTCTCTTTCTTTATTCACCACTTCTTTTTCTTTTTGAACGTTGTAGACTTATTCCAATGCTTCTCGTTGGACCTTTCTTAGGATAGGACTTGTTAATGTTAATATATATATATATATATATATATATATATACTTTACTTAATTACTAATGTAGATAGAATAATAATCTTACTTTACGTAGTACGTAAGTAGGAACTACTTAAGTACAACTAAAAACTAAAAAAACTAACTAAGAA
>NW_006499827.1:3660607-3675066 GCF_000471905.2 Amborella trichopoda
ATATATATATATATATATATATATATATATAACCTTTTCTAATTTCAAATGTGATGAATATAATCTCTTTACTAGGCTAAGTGGAACACTTAAGTCACATAAAAAAAACACTAGAGAAAGATATCAAAAGCTGAAAATACGGCATCGAAACAATAACAACAACAATAACAACAAATACAATAAGGAATTGCAGCAGTTATGTGGCATTTGGGAATAAATTCATCCACGAGTAAGCAGATAATGTCCCATCCTCGTTAGCGGATCGATCAGCTGAAAGGGAACCATGATATAATGCGGAAGAAGTGGTAATGATCGGGCGGTCCATCTATCAAGTGAAAGAATGGATTGGGTTTGCTGTTTGGGAGCATGAATATAGGCCCCATTCATAACTACCCTCAAATTTTTAAGGGCAGATGCATTGTTTTGCTTTTTAAAAAAAATATTTTTATAATATTTCTTATAGTTGTGAGTTATTTAGATCTATAGATATCCAAAATTTCAATTCCTTGGGATATATATAAAAAAATGAAGATTGAAATACTCTGGACCATCCAATCCAAATATGAGGGTTGAAGTCGGTAGTGTTTTAGGTGATATATATTGTGAAATTTTTAGAAAAAGAGCCTAGGCTTAATTAGTTAGCAGTTGATGATTTGCAGCGCTATGTCCTAAGCTAAATTCCTATCAAAATTAGGGATCCTTTTCCCATGGACACACAAAAAACAAAAAAAAATTTGGAGTTTCATAGGTATTTCGTTCATTCTCTTCTCTGACAAATGTTTTATGCTTTTAACAACTTCATGAGGGTAAATGCTTTTTATAACTTCACGAGGGGAAGAATCATAGAATATAAAATAAAATTGAAATACTCATATGTGCTCTTATCCATCCGTGAGGATGTTTCAATCATTATATATATATATATATATATATATATATTTTATATATATATATTTGAAGGTGAAAAATATAGAAACGAATATGTTAGCTCAATTTGATGTAAAGAAAAACTAAAATAAAATTGAAATACTTAGACTTGCTCTCGCCTTATATCGAGTGTGAAATTGCCTAGACCTATTCTGAAAACTCTTTCATTTTACAAACATTACCATATCATTAGCAAAAGCTTAATTAGCTAATTTTTAGATCTCCTAATTCACGAAATTTCAGCTTAAATCAAACATAGATTTTCAAAACCCCCGAAATTCTAGATTGGCTAACCAAACAAACTATTTTGCATTACCAGATACTCAATTTTCTGCCTTTAAGATTTCAAAATTAGAAATCTTTTATTCTAATTTCAAGTTCCAGTTGCCAAACGTCTACCTAGGGTTCCAACACTAACAGATACAAATTGGAACGGGTTATGGTACTGAACCTGCACAACCCATTTGGTGATTCATTTGAACAGACCCTCAAGGAATATTTTCCACTTCATTGTTTTTCCCATATTCATTTTTATGTCATTAGTTATGAAATAAAATATGGGCCATTGATGATTTTCTCCAAAGCTTAATTTTTTCAGAGGGTACACACTTCGTAAGGATGTATTTTTTATCAAGAGGTGAAGTGGTGAACTAAGAGAAGGATTTCCATAAAAGAAGGATAAAAAAATCAAATAAAATCTCAAAAAATTAAGAAAATAAACACAAAAAACAAAGATGCAATTTGTTTTAATGTCATCGCCATCAGCTTTTTTCTAATTAATTGAGGTCAGCTACATGAATTCTAGACCACTATTTGGCTCTATTAAGGGCTATACTTCATTGAAGCCATGAGTTCCTATATCTTTTCTCAATACTTCTAATCATGTTCTTTTGAATTGAGCCCCTTGTCTTTTTTTAATGCTCCACTTGAATTAACTCGCACCTCCTAACAAGTATTGTATTGGGTATGCGCTGAACATGGTCAACCTACCTAAGTTGACTTTCTCTCATTTTATCGCCTATTGGTACCACACCTAAATTCTCCTTAATGTATTTACTTGCATAGCTTAATTCAAGTTAGAGAAAAAAAAAATAACCATGGGAGAACTCCTCGATTTGTTGAAAATTTTTATTTTTTGTTTTATACTTGTATGTTTCTCTCCATTTTCACTGCTTTCCTTCCTTGAGTTGAGTCAAATATCAGAAGCAGTATTTGTCAAATCCGATTTGTTTCAACCGAAGAGGCCGAGGCCCTCAGATTTTAAGCCTAGACCAAATAGAAACGAAGCTTGATGTTGTCGCTTTGATTTGATTCGGGCTGCTTTGAGCAGATTCAGCCGAAGCTTCGGCCTCTTCGGCCCAAGCAAAGAAATATCTATACAATTTTATTTTATTTTTGAAATTTTTTTTTTAAGTTTTTTGTTATTTTATGTATTTTATATATAAATATTTAATCTATTTATATTAAATTAAAAAAATCTGAAGTCTTCCCCTGAATCGGTCGAAGCACCGAATTGCTTCATTTTTCTTACCAAACCGAAAAAAGCTTCTAAGCGAATATGACAACATTGCTCAGAACTCAATCTAAATCAAATATTATTGGTGGAAAATCAATGGCTCAAATGAATGTGGATAACTCTACGCGTTGAGTAGCCATCACATATATGCTTAGGAATCGTGGCTTCAATTTGAACAGGTTTTTGTAAAATCGAATCGGAACGGTTAACCAGACATGGGCCCATAAGTGGTTTAACCAGCCTAACCGGTCAAACAATGGATTCAATCATTCTAACCGGGCAAGTCCTGGGCAAGACAAAAAAGCGTTGAAAAAATAAAAAAGACGAAAAAAAATCTACTAAAATATAAAAAATATATAAAGAATGATTAAAACAAAACACATTCAAATGAAGTTGAAAATTAATGAAAAAATAAATTTTAATGAATCAATTTTTTAATTAAAGTGAGTATTAATGACAAAAAAAAAATTTAATTTTTATCATAAATGTAAAGAATATTTAAAAATACATTACAAACCAAATTTCTTGCTTTTGGGAATTTATATACATGTTTTTGAAATTTTTTTACGTATCGCTCGATCACTAAAGCTGCCAAAAATCGGAACCGGTCACTCTAACCGGGTAGTTAACGATTAGATCGCCCTGTTTTTCCAACATCTTCAATTAATTTGGTGATTTTGTTGTAAGGGACATTTGGGTAATTTCAACGAATAGAAGCATCCAACAACCTGATGGTCTATGTTGGGTCCTTAGGGACCCACCCCTTAATCTCCACCCTTCATAATAGACAATAGAAAACTGGATGTAGCGTCGTGTCAAGTCGTCCCCAGGGTCTTCGATTCCACTTACCTTGAATATGAAAATCTTCAGTTCAACGTAATTCCAAAGCACTTTTTCTTGTTCTCATTATTTTTATTTTTCTCTGCTCTTCATTGGGAAATGGATGTGGTTTCTACAGAGCCGAGGCTCTAAACAATCGAAGTAAACTTTCAAATAGCGTTGAGAAATGTTGTTTCATACTAAAAACATCTTTGTGATTGTCTTAAAATATAATTTTATCTTTAATTATAAAATTTAAAGTTTAAAAAATAATGTAGATTCAACAGATCTATGAAAGCTTGAAATCTTGAAAATTGACGGTCCAAATATACGTTGTACGATTCACTATTTTCAAAATTTGAAATCCATTTCTTTCTCATGCCAATGTATCTTAATGCCGAGATGATCGATTCTTGATGTCGAGATGATCGATTTGAGGATATTTGAATATCAAAACAACTTTTTCTAGTTAAATTTTTGATGTAAGCTCTAATTTGATTGGTTAGAGCCTGGGCTCAATATAAACTATTCGTCACATTAGTGAAGACAAAAGTTGAGCCACACAACCCAAACCCACACTTTTATGAGCCCTATCCTGATCCATCGAGGAAAGGATATGCCACCGATTTATGGTCTGGTTTATGGCATGTCGCCCTCCGACAGTGATGGGTAGGGGTGGCAACGGGTTGGGTCCCGACCGGATCTAATTGGACCTGAAATCATCGCATCCGGCCTAAAAATTAAAATGTCTGTATATTTAACTATGTAAATATATTTCATATATATTGGGGTTTGAAACTTATTATCGGACCTAGACCAAACCTGAATAATGTTCGGGTTCGGGACTTGACCTGTTGGGTCCAATTTTTGGACCCATACCCAGACTCATATCGGGTCTACCCCTCGGTTCTCGGGTCGGGTCTGGGTCCATTGCCGGTGATGTTAGAATCATGTCTCTTTTTTGTGTGGGACCTACTCTCTCCCTATTTGTCTATTATTTAAATAGATGGCGATGACCCTAGACTATGTAATTGAAATAGTCCTCAAAAAGCTAGTCCATAACCCCAAATTTATATATCCACCATCCATCAGGACTGAGCCTCCATAGATCAATATGGGGTGCAGGCGTACAAAGCCTTATATCTCATACTCCAAGCTTAAAAACCTCGTGGACAGTTTTCAGTCCTGGAAAAGGGGGAGGCTGTGCTTTTTCCCCTTATCTCCTTATCCCGAAGGCTCCAAAAACACATGTAATTTTTACAACCCAAAAACACAGAAAATAGAGAAGAGCATAAACAACAAGAAAGAGAGAGAGAGAGAGAGTGAGTGAGTGAGAGAGATGTGGAATGGAGAGGAAGAATGGAAGGTGCCTGAAGTGCTGAAATGCGAGGGAATAAGGGAGCTTCATGCATGGATGGAGGAGGAGTGGGACTCAGTGGAGAGAAGCTCTTGCCAGACGGCGGCGGGGAGGGCGCTGTGGAAGCACGTGATCAAAGACCCGGTGGCGGAGATATTGGCCGGAGAGGCCCACCTAAAGACCCTGCATGACAAGATGAGGAGGGATAAACAAAACAATGCCCGCGAGATATCGGGTGTGGTGCTTGCGGTACGCACCCTCTGGTTCGATTCCAAGCTCGAAGCTGCCATCAAATCCTTTGATGGAGCTGATTCACAAGTTGTTCTTTTAGGAGCAGGTCCTCCCTCTCTCTCTCTTGAAATTACCCTTCTCTCAAATTTTTTAGGTTGTTGGGTTTTTCATCCTCATGTTTGCAAATGAGTATGAACTTTGTGATGAATTGAGTGCTGTAAAATGTGAAGCATGTCACAAGGTCCTCAAATAAGTGGCAGCAATGCAAAATTTTACAGGTTGAAATCATAAAGACATAAATAAAGGGAAGCAAAGCAAGTTTCAATTATAGGTTGAAATCATAAAGACATAAATAAAGGGAAGCAAAGCAAGTTTCATGGATTGAATATTTGAATCATCAATATATTGATCCAATAATGGTCAAAGGGGTAAAGGTCTTATCGTTGAAAATGTGTTATGGATCAAAGGGGTAAAGGTCTTATTAGATCACTCATCATCGTTATCTGGGTCTTAACCCATGGGGTCGAACTAATTAACTTAAAAATATCAAAAGCATAGCAGGATAACTACATGGCCATTGGGATCCTCACCGTCCGATGGGCTGGACGGTTGTCCAGAGGTGGGTCTGACCAAACACTAAGTCAGTTACAGTTCATCTTCTCCTCCATCATCATCCAATTCAATAGATGTATGACCTCTATGATCATACTATAACCATGACATATGCATCATAATGACATTTCTTAAACAGTGATTACGGACCCTAAAAATTTTCCTTATATTTATAGGTGGAAATCACAAAGTAGTTCCGGTCCGTCAACCCAATTTTTTTTTATTTTTACAAAATTGTCCCCCCTGTCCGAGGGCATCTTTAAACCGAATTAATTTTTTTTAGCTTTTTCGTTGGTTGGCCACTACCCTAAAGCTTGAGGTACTGCCCTATAGCAGAAAAAACTTAAAAAAAATAAATTTAAAATTCGGACCGAAGATTCCATCCTCATACTAAAAGGTAATTTTGGAAAAAATAAAAAAAATTAAGTTGACTTACGGAGCTGAATGTAAATCACTCTTTCTTTAAATAACAAAGTAGTCATCGAAATTCTCTTACTTGAAAGAACAAATTAGTCTCATCAAAATTCTTATCTACCGAACAAATAAATAATTAAGGGGAAATTAAGTATCATAAAGATTTATATTTTTCATCATTGCAAGACAATGCTATAAGACTTAATGTTGAATGCAGGAATGGATGCAAGGGCATACAGACTCAACTTCTTGAAGGACAGTAGGATCTTCGAAGTCGATCTCCCGAAACTCCTCGACACCAAGACGGCACTCATAGACGCAGCCATGAGGCAACAAATGGAGCCGCCCCTCACCTTAATGGCCAAGTCTATGACCAGAGTGGCGGCAGACATCCGAGAGAAAGATTGGCTCGAAAAACTCCAAAGATGTGGTTTCATCCCTCAGATGAAGACTATCTGGATACTGGAAGGTATCCTTTACTACCTGCACCACCTCCAGGCGTTGGAGGTCCTCCGCTCGATCGGGGCCAATTGTAGCCTCGCACACACTGTGTTACTTGCTGACTTCATGAACAAGTCATTATCAGAGGAACCTAAGTACCACTTCTATAGCGATTGGCCCGAACACCTCCTCCCCACCCTTGGCTTCTCCCATGTGAACCTCTCTCAGATAGGGGACCCCGATGCCCACTTTGGTCTGTTTCATGACCCTCTCAATCTCTTCAACAAATTACGATGCCTCCCTCGGTCTGTTCAGATTCATCCGGAAGACGGCACCCCTTGTCGCCGGCTCTACCTGGTCCAGGCCTCTGGCTCCCCCACAACCCAACAAATAGAGTGATGGTGCCTCATTTTTCTTTTTTGTCCTTGTTTTCATTATATTTATTTTGAGTAGGTATAGCTGGGTTCAAGGCCACAACATCAAGGATGCAACAACAACTCCTTGTAGTTGAGTTCTGCAATTGAACCCATTATTACCTTATTCATCCATACATATAGTAGATAAACTTCTTGAAATTGCACTCATTTGGTTTGGATAAATGTATATCAAATTATATTCTTCTGGAAAGTTTCCAAAGTGCCCTTAATTGAAATGCAAAGGGCTGTTTCTGTATTATGAACCATGGGTAAATTTGGGTTCTCAAAACTTGGCAATAAGGCCACCTAGTATTTTTCCCTTTGAGCCTATTCTATACTCCCAAGGAGCTTGTTATTGGAATATTCATATGGAGCATCTATTGTGTGTTGGTCAGGTGAGATTGGACAAGGGAGGGAACATCAAATTGTATGTGCACAGAGATCTAATTGAGTACAATCTCCACCATCCAACAATACTTAGGGACATGAGACTTTGTGCTGAATTTCTGCCATCAGGAGGATATCTCAATAATTTTAGCACCAGATGGATGCTTGGTAAGAAAATTTAGGAATGAACATGGATATGTTTTTTCTTTTTCTTTTGAAAGTTGGAAGTAAGAGACACTTTTTTCCAATTGGAAGTAAGAGACGCTATGCTTGTGATTAACTAGTGTTTAAAGACAGAATCTAGGAGAATTTCTTAAGAAACCCTCTCTGATTTGTGCTTTCAACTTAACAATTAAATTTAGGTAGAGATTGGTGGGATCTATCAAATCACAGTTCAAAGATAGATCTAATTTTGAAAGATCAATCCTCTCTGAGAAACTCCGCAGTGTCAACTTGAAATCGCACAAAACCCAAAAAAGGATCCAAGAAAACAAGGAAAGAAGAACTATAGAACTACAAGTTTTTAAAAATTAAACTAGAGAAAGGAAAGAGAAACTTATGTGGGAAAGCCTGAAGTTAGGCCCGTATTAGCGCCACCAGTTGTTTACTCCTTGATGTGTTCTATTTCTTCTTGAAATATGGCTTTAAAGTATTTTTGGGGCCTAGGAGATATTGTTCCTAGGGTTTTTGAATTAGGGTTTTCCAGAGATTTTTCGAGGGAATTTTGAAGGGATTTGGCTAAGTGTTTAGCCTAGAGTTGTTTTAATGTTTTCATAGATCTAGGTTTTCCTAGCCTTAGGAATTTTTTTGGGTATTTTTGTAGTATTTTTCCTAAGATATTTTGTTGTAAGGAATTTTCTATAGGATTTTGGTTATTTACCCTCATATGTTTTAGGGTTTTTAGGTGATCTAATTTCTAAGGGAATTTCTGAAGGTTTTTTATGATTTTTAGTTATTTTCCTAATTTTTTATATACTTTTGTATAATTTTTTTGTTGATTTTCTATGATTAGGGGGTTATATATGCTTTGGGTCCTAGACATCGTCTAAAAAGGATTCTTTTGATTCTTAAAGTTTGTTTGGTTAAAATGTGTCCAAGAATAGATACAGAATAACCAATAAACCTCTAGAAAGTTCTAGTTGCATCGTTGAACCACTTATAGAGACCAAAATGAAATTTATGTGAACAAATTTGTTCGGACCATAACTTTCAAATTGTTTATAAGATTTGAACCATTATTGGACCTTTTGAAATATTTTTACATCCTCTACAATTTGCAATTAAGTGTGGTCCAATTTGAGCGAATTTCAAATGGGTCCATAAGGCTAGAATTTTAGGGTATTGATTTTTGGTTTCTAGATATTGGGTTAGTGTTCAAGTTAGTTTTCTATATTTATTAGGCTCAGGGGTGTCTAGAATGATTAGTTCGGAGTATTATGTATGTTTAAAATCTATATTTTGGGTTTGAGAAGATGACTAGGGTGTTGGCAAAAATTTTAGGGGTGGTTGTCTACAACTAGAAAACCTACAAAAGCATTTTACTATTCTTGAATGAGCAATTTAATAAGGGGAGTTATTAATGACCTCAAATATCCAAGTCAAGGTCAGGTGGGGCCAATGATTCCGTTTTTTTTTTTTTTTTGAACAATGGGGCCAACGATTTCACATACACATATATTGAAAAAATTACCCATCCTTGTGAGCAAATTTTAGATCAGGATCGTCAGGCCAATGGAAAGAGTCCAAATACACATATATGGGAAAATTTACATATTCTCGTGACCTAATTTCTACAACAATAGCTCATGGTTGAAAAACTCCTTCGAATTACTTATTCTCATGAGCTATTTTTGTAGACGTCCTCATCTTCACCATATAAACAATTTTTTTATTCTCGTTTGACCAATTTAGAATTCTTAAAAGCCTATGCTATAATGGACAGGCAACATTCATGTTATATTCTTTATCCTAAAGAAGTATTTATTCTAGATTTATTTGATAAGATTGTTAGCCATGGAGGAAATTTTGGATCAAACAAATTTCACTAGATAAAATGTTTTGGGAGTTTTTGGCTTGGAGCTAATCTTGAAGAAATCAATTCATGGTAGTATGTGTGTGCATGTGTATATGTGTGTGCATTACTTCAGTTCAAGTCAAACTTGGCCTAGACCTAGACATAATTTGGTTACTTGTATCGAAACTAGAACCCCAGGGTTTAAATCTAGACTTGAGATAGGTCAACCCAAATGGTCACAATTGGATTTATGTGGTCCTTCAAGGCCTCGACACCTTGTACCTTTTATGTTTTATAGTGGGTTTTGAGTCCAGCGGAAGTATAGACCTATAAGTATCCAGTAACCCATCGGGCCTAGGCGGTTTGGGGCCCGAGTGGTGTCTTGAGTCCAAAAACCATAACCATTTGTTTTGGATTGTAGGCTTAGTGGGGCACTATATCCCAGTTCATAGGGGTGCCCACAAGGGATTGAGAAAAGGATATCTCGATGAGATATAAGAAAGGATATCCTACATAGTTTGGCGGCTTGTTAGGGCAAGGCGGTAGCCTTGACTTATACATTACTGACTTTCGGCATGTGCATATAACAACCACATATGTGGGAAGCTCCCTTTTCGGGTGATCTACCAGGCTTGGGATGTAAGTATGTTATGAGAAAGGACACCTACACCATGGATTGTATGTGACTACAGCCAGATATATAGTTTAAATAGTCCTTCGGGTGCATATACAATCCACTGAGATTTTAGAATTCTGCTATCTATCAGCTTTGATGGATCAAGTATGAGCATTTGTCATGGGTTCTATTTGGTTGAGTTAAGAAAGTGGTTGTGGTTTCAAGGCCCATTGGAAAGCCCTAGACTCATGTTTCAAACTCTAAAGGTACCTAATTCCCCACCACTAGAATCCCAAATAAATTTATTTTATTAAAATAAGAAGAAATTTTTAAATTTTTTTTTTAAAAAAATTATACTTGATTTGAAGCCTACATAGGTCTAGAAAAATGTTTAAAAATTTTCCAAATAAATGCCCAATGGGCCACACATAGACCCCCATGCTGGCCCCTGGCCCCTCCATGTAAGTATGACACCATGGTGGCATCAACTCCATGATATTACCTATCGAGGTATGTTTGGATGGGGCCTTATCATGGATGAATTCTAATAAAGTTTTATTTTGTAGTGAGGAGAATCTTTGTACATGGGGCACACATGCTAATCTTATAGAAGGGTATAGAGTTTAATATTTCAATTGAAACACTAAGGTCTATGGGAAAGCAAAATTCCACTTTTGTGCCACTAGTCACACCTTCACGGGCCTCATGTGCGAGTTAGTTAGTCACACCCTCACGGGCCTCATGTGCGAGTTAGTTAAAGGAAAGAGAAGAGCTTGTCTTTCACCTCTCTCCTTTCACTTGAAAGGAGAGAGAGGGTATATCTAGACCCTTCGGGCTACCATCTAGAATGTTCTTCTCTCTTAATCTAAAATTTGGGATGGGCGATTAAGGTAATTTGATTTATTCAATTTGGGTTTAAATTGAATTTTCAAAATTAAGTTGTGTTCTAGTGGGAAAATTGGATTTGAAATGAATAGGGAAGTTTTGAGTTTTGAAATTTAGGGGATAAGGGTCTTGAAACCCACCTATTGATCTACAATAGCTAGACATTAATGAATGGATTAGTCTCCAACTTCTCTCAATCTCCATGATCAAGGGCTCTCATTCCTCCTCTCAAGAGAAGTTTCTACACACTCGTCTCCCACCCCTATAATTAGAGGGCTTCACCCCCTCATTTGAGTATCCAATTCTCAATTAGAAATACGGTGCCCATTTAGAGAGAAAAAGAGAAGTGGAGAGTAGGGCGTGGCACTTAAGAGTGTGAGAGGTGAAGGCCATGGCTTCGATAGCCCATGGTCATTATGAGTGATATATAGTCCATAATTCATGTCCCTTTTTCTCCCTCTTTAACGACTTAGAGGCCATCTTCATCCAAGCTTTCTTTCACCATTAATGGAACTTCATAGAGACACAATGGTATTCTCACCTTCTCAGAGGCTTAATTTTGTAGACTATATCATACTCCACGCAATAGCACGTAGTCTACCCTAAGCATCCATGCTCCACGCCATCATTTTGTGAGCTATAAGCGTTTTATTGTCACGCTGTAAGCGTTTTATTATCACGCTGTAATTAGTGTCATAACATCAGTTGTAACGAGATAATCTTTGAGTTTCATGAGAAATTATGATCGATTTCTAAGTTCTCGTCATGCCATATCATAGTCCATATTATGCCGTATACCCTAGACTTCATATCTATGCTCCACACTACCTATTTGTGAATTTTTTGCATCCATAGGCTTGTTGCAATTTGTGTTTAACTCTCAATTACAGCAAGGTAGAAGTTGATTTCCATGAGTTTTATGGCTTAGTTTGATAGTCTGAGGCTCTAAACCATGAAAGTAAGGCATAACTTCAAATAGTATCGAAAGACGTGTCAGTATTGAAAATCTTGGTGACATTCTTCAAATTTATTTTTTTCTGTAACTATAAAATTTGAAGCTTCAAAATTAGTGTAGAACAAGTATATCTATGAACATTTGAAAATCTTGAAAATTGATGGTCCAGAAAATGTGTTACAAGATGCATTATTTTCAATACTTGGAATCGATTTTTCTCATGCCCATACATCTTGAGGTCGATATGATCGATTTGAGGATTTTTGGGCATCGAAATAACCTCTTCTAGTGAATTTGTGTGCCTTAATTTGATTGTTTAGGTCCTAACCCTTATAAAAACTGTTTCCTAGCTTAAATGGTCAAAAACTTGGCATGCTCATGCTAATTTTCCTTCATCATTTGTATGCCTACTGATCTATGCATTTCGAGCGACCCATCATCTTGTGAGATTGCTTCTTGTTTGGCTTCCCATCTTTGAGGAGTGAGGAGAGTCTGATTCCGCTATCGAAGGCACATATCAGATTTGGGGTGTAGTAGTCTTGAGGGATGACCTACGCATTCGAGTTCCATCATTGGCTTCCCATAATTAATTTTTCCTAAAATTGAGTTTTAACTTATCTCAAAGTGAAGAAAAAGTACTTAATTTAAATTTTAATGTAATTTGAAAGTATATGTTATGTTATGTGAAGACATTTTCTTCCTTCATTAGACAAATTGTATGGAAGTGTATTGGGGCTATGAGGATGTATTTTTATTTATTATTAAGTTTGAGAAAATGTGATCGAAGTGGGCATATAAGTCCCACATTGTTGTACTTTTGTTCTTTTACAGCTTTATTGATGTATGCTAGCACCTTTATTTAATAAATTTGTTTAGAAAGTATACTACAAGGGGCTAGTTCATACATCTAATAGTCATAGGGATGAGCTGACCTAATTATAAGCCCCGTCTTTCAAAACTTGTGCGCTGGTTTGATTCATTTATGTGATTTCTAACCATCTGGCTCAACTGAAGTTTCAAAATTAATGGATCAAGGATGTATGGGTGCGGTTACTATAAGATTGCAACCTTAAACAATCAAAATTAATGGATCAAGGATGTATGGGTGCGGTTTCTATAAGATTGCAACCTTAAACAATCCAACGAGGCAGATCTCCAAATTTTATCACGTAAAATAAATTTAGGATTATTTGAAAATATATTTTCATATCTAATTATAAAATTTTAAACTTCAAAAATAATTAAAATCAATTAGATCTATAAACATATAAAAATCTTGAAAACAGACGGTCTAGATAATGTGTTACAGGATGCATTATTTCTGGGACTCAAGAACTTTTTTTTTTTTAATATTCATATATATTGATGTCGCGATGATCAATTAGAGGGTATTTCAACACTAAAATAACCTTTTGCAATGGATTTTTGACGTACATCTTTAATTCGACATTTTAAAGTTGTAACCTTCTATACACTTTTGGAAAAATATCTCCATATGTTTAGGTTTCATTTCACAATAAACCCAAGGTTTTAAAAGATATCTTGGGACATAAAAACTGTAGATTTATTTCTTCTAACCCCTGAGTTAATTTATACCTGTTTTTTTAGGCCAAACAAATCTAAAATGCCATGCTTTTTTAAAAATCATCCTCCCAAACTTCTAAAAAGAGAGAAGGGTTTCATGGAGGTGAGAGATTATCAAGAGGAGAGAGAGAGGTATTTAAAAAAATACGCAAAGAGAGAAAGAGAGTGAGAGATGCAGGAACAGAGAGAAAGATAGAAGTTTGGGGTATATAATTGAAGAGAAAGAAATGATTAGGTTTAGAAAGAACATATTTTTTTCACATTTGTTTATATTAAAAAATAGGTTTAAAATGGTCAAGAGGTTAGAAGATATATTTTAAAACTTTAGGTTTATCAATAAATGAAATCTAAAAATAAAAGATATGGAGATATTTTCCGTAAATATTTTCCGGAATCCATTCATGGGATAAAAGATTATGTTCTGGTGAGAGAAAATGTACACCTTCTTCCATGGGCAAAAATATACTTGTCTTTCTTGTACCTTAAATTTGGGTATGTAATCAATCTGTTTAACTTAACAACCACAAAAAAAGAGTAGTATGCCTATTGGGATAGACATGCACAAAGAAATGCATCTCATTAAAAATGCATAAGGCCATCTAGTGATTTCCCACTAATATTGTTTGAGTTGAAATATAAATAGGGGTTATTTAGATGCCTTTTAATATTTCACGTTATGCATGAAATGAATTCCTTAGAATGGTGCAGTGGGGCTAGTGGTAAGGTTGTAACAGTGGTGGTGGTGATTTGATGGTAATATTGGTTGAGACGGGTGGTGATAGTGGTGTCAGTATTGTCGTGGCATGGTATAACACCAATAAGGAAAAGCCGTTCGAGTCTGCGGGCTTTTCAATTGTAGTCCGCTGACTCAGCAACATCCATCTTAAACAGTTCTTAAAAAATGCCGAGTCGAATCGGACTCGCCCGGTTCGACTCGAAAATCGCAAACAGTGGATCGTATCGGCTAAAAAATCGGAAATCGTCCGGTTCTAGAGAGAACCGGACGATTCTGTACAGCAACTCGCCGATTCACTGTACGGAATCGGCGAGTCCGAACAGTGAATCGGCGAGTCCCATACAGTTATTTTTTTTTTTTTTTTTTTTTTTGTTAATAATCCATGATAGATTTTTTTGTAATACTTGATCGATTTTTTTGTAATCCATGATCGAATTGTTTTTGTTTTTTGTAATCCATGATTGAATTTTTTGTTTTTTTGTAACCCATGATAGAATTTTTTGTAATCCATGATCGAATTTTTTGTAATCCATGATTGAAATGTTTGTT
>NW_006499827.1:3683975-3701824 GCF_000471905.2 Amborella trichopoda
AAAAAAAAAAAAATTGTTACAGGACTCGCCGATTCCGTACAGTGAATCGGCGAGTCACTGTGCAGAATCGTCCGGTTCTCTCTAGAACCGGACGATTCTTGTTTTTTTCGCCGATTCGATCCGTCAATGGCGATTCCTGAATCGAACCGGGCTCGGCGTTTTTTTAAACACAAACATGCCTCATCGTCTATCGCATAGACATAAATACGTGGAAATAACATGTCCATATAGTACATAGTAAAGTTTACCATACCCTTAAATTTTTTTGTACTTTTTAGTATTACCATGCGATTAGTGTTATTGCGCTCTAGGGTACATGATAATGGATCACCACCGTTCCGATGATCAATGATAGATCTTAACTTTAGTAAGGCTAAACCTCATTGGAACGTACCTATGGCGCATGCGGCATGTACAGTGCTCCAAAAGTCAGTTGAGTTACTCGGGCTCAGGCCCTTGTCGAGGCTGAGTTGGGGTCCAACTCGAGGATCTTAACAAAAAAATTATAAAAATCTCAAAAAAATAAGAATTATATTTGTAACATGTTTATTCACAGGGTGTGGTTTCTATAAGGTTGTCACTTTAAATAATTCAATTAAGGTGCACCTCCAAATTTTATCATAACATGTAATCTTGATGTAAAAAATTATTAATATTATCTCAAAATCTATTTTTATATTTAGTTATAAAAATTTGAACTCCAAAAGTATTTTAAATCAAGTAGATTTATAAACATATGAAAATCTTGGAAATGGATGTTCTAGATAATGTGTTACAAGAAGTACTACTTTTGGGATTCAAAAACTTTTGTTTCTATAGTCATACATATATTGTTGTCGAGATGATCGATTAGAGGGTTTTTCCAACATTAAAACAACATTTTCCGATAGATTTTTGATGTGCATACATAATTCTACATTTAAAGTTGCAATTTTATATAAACGTTTTCTTTATTTATATTTTCTATCATTTTGTTAAAGATTGGAAATATTTTGGCTATAAATATTTATTCTTATAATTTTGCATCTTTTTTAAAAAATTTTAAAATACATACCGTCACAAACTCATTTTTAAAAATTTGCTCTGAATATATTTAATCAAATGGTTGTGTTTTGTTAAATTTCACTTTAAATATAATTTTCTTATTTTTTTAATTTTTTTATTTTGTTAATAAGTCTTAGCTACTATAGAACTCAGCCCTACTTAGGCTGAATTACTCGGACTCAAGGGTACCAGGCTGGGGCATGGGCCGAGTACTAGGCCCAAGTTGACTTTTCAAAAACGGATTGTATATAATGAGACCATTTATCTTTGATACAATGTAATCACAATTACTTCCAACCATCCGATGTGAAATTTGATCGCTTGGATGTGTCGCAATGTTTGAGAAAATTTCTTTTAAAGTTGGAGCTTGATCAATGAAATAATTGCAGTCACTCAATTTCACATTCAATCGTCAAAATTAATATGCCATCTTTATATCAAAGGTAAACGGTCTCATTATATACTTTCTCGTTCAAACATTGGTCATGTACTGAAATTCTTTCATGAAGTCTTTTTCATTTAGAAACTTGCTTTACCAATTTTATTTAAAGGGTGCAGTTGGCATACGGATGCATCCGTAGCTGTAGAGGTAAGGGGCGCCTTCAAATTTTATCATGGTATATAATTTTGATGTAAAATGTTATTAGGGTTATCTCAAAATCGATTTTTATACTTAATTATAAAATTTAAATTTAGAAAATAATTAAACTCAAGTAGATCTATAAGCATATGAAAATCTTGAAAATGAACAGTGTAGATAATATGTTGTAAAATGTAGTATTTTAAGACTTAAAATCTTTTTATTTTTCATAGTCATACATTTAAATGTTGAGATGATGAGGGTTTTTCAATATTAAAACAACATGGATTACCTTATATAAATGTTTTCCTTATTTAAAACAAAAAAGACCGAGAAAAAGAAAACCGGATATTCCTTTTCCCCAGTAGATAAAATAAACCCTAACCCCTAGTCAAGTTCTAACCACGGTTATCCCAACCCAACCCCGGTAACCCGAAACCCTAGAGTAAGAACATACGATTTTACCACGTGTCAATACTAGCGGTTCCGATTCTCTCCGTATTAGATATCTCCCTCCGCGTTATCTATAAAATCCACGTCTGTCGCTTCGTCCTGCTCATCGCCATTAAAGTTGCAGAAGAGAGATCAAGAAATACCCTGGTTTTAGAGAGAGAAACCCTTGCTTTTGAGAGGGAAACGATGTCGAACCCCAAAGTGTTCTTCGACATGGAGATCGGTGGTGTGCCTTCTGGTCGCATCGTAATGGAGCTGTACGCCGACGTTGTTCCTCGCACTGCTGAGAACTTCAGAGCTTTGTGCACTGGTGAGAAGGGCAAGGGAAAATCTGGTAAGCCCCTCCATTTCAAGGGATCAAAGTTTCACCGTGTGATCCCTGGTTTCATGTGTCAGGGTGGTGATTTCACCTGTGGAAATGGAACTGGAGGTGAATCGATCTATGGCGAGAAGTTTCCCGATGAAAACTTCATCAAGAAGCACACTGGAGCTGGTATTTTGTCGATGGCAAACGCAGGGAAAAATACCAATGGCTCTCAGTTCTTTATCTGCACGGCTAAGACTGCATGGCTCGATGGCAAGCATGTGGTCTTTGGGCAAATCGTGGAGGGAATGGATGTTGTTAAGGCTGTCGAGAAGGTGGGATCTGATTCGGGAAGGACCTCGAAGCCTGTTGTGGTTGCTGATTGTGGTCAGCTTTGAAGCCATTGCTAAAGCTTGGTTTTAATTTTCGGGTTCTGGTTTCTCCTATTTTCTTAAGGGGCTTTTGTGCTTGGTTTAGGTTTATGCTATGGTAGGGGGTTATTGTATGAGTTCTGTGGTGTTCTGGATCTATATGTGCATGTGAGTGCTTTGTTCATCTCACTGTTTTACTTTTTTCTTTCCCTTTGGAGTCTTTGATGTAGAGTTTTACTTGGAGAATAAGAAAGAGTGGGACTTAAAAATAACATGCTCCTGTTTTATTTTATTTTTCATTTTGTTGATGCGTGATGTTTTTTTCCCTTTGATATAATCGTTTTTATTTCTCCTTTTCTATGTATCTGGGTTATTCATGTCGATTTCCTTATTCTTAGTTAATGAGCTGAAATCTGTTTGATTTTTTCTACTTCATGGACGAAAATAATGGTTTAGGGTTTA
Source organism: Amborella trichopoda (assembly GCF_000471905.2). Next base: position 3,687,190 of record NW_006499827.1, read on the forward strand.
GTCCTGGTATTGATATCATAGTTGATATTGAACTCGTAGATTTCATAGTTGATCATGTCCCAAACGTAGATGTCCTCTACTTCATGGAGGAAAATAATGGTTTAGGGTTTCGTTTTGGTATTGACATTGAACTCATAGATTTCATTGGGTTTATGGTTTCTTTTCACTGTGATTCTTGTACTTTTGCATCTCTTAGCTGTGGAGTTGTTTATTCTCTGTAACTGTAATGGCTATTTGGAGGTTTTGGGTTTCACAAAATGTGAAGCAAATCTCAGCCGGCAGCCTCGAAATGGTTGTTTATTGCTTTTGTGTTAAAAGGCCATTGCTGACTCTTTTTGTTTCATTATTTTAAGGAAATGTTTTTCATTATTTATGCTTGTTGTTTTGCTTTATACCGAGTCTATGAGTGTTTGTGCAATGGAAATTGTATTTTTTTTGGAGAGGAGAATCCGCTTCTCTTTTATTGCTCTGTTATTTATTGCTCTGTTATTAATGTATGAAAATCGATCGATCTGGTGTTAATTTATGAAAACCATCCCTTCTCTTAGATGTGGTCTTTCTCTTTAATTAACTTGTCTTTAATTAATTTGTAGAGAATTTTAAATCCATCTCTTTTAAACCCATCTATAATTCTCTTTAATTACTTTGTAGATAATTTTAAATCGACCCCTTTAAATCCATCTATAAAGCGTTTCTGGCCTCTCCTCCCTCAAGAGTGGGGTTATTGACTTATTGTGGAGAATTATAACTGCATCGATTAATCAAGCTTTGGTTTAGGAATAATTAATGATTATATAGCTGCCCCCAAATAGACCCCTATTTGGGGAAGAGGCTCATATGGTTTAGGTATTACCAAGTTTCGTTAGCAATTAAAATGTGTTTTCATTTGTTTTTAGCTTCTAGGAGATGTATATTTCTTTGGGAAAAAGTTAATACGAGGGAGAGACCCAAATTAAGGAACTCCGTAAAAATTCACAAGTGGAGGTGGTCACGATGTTGAAAACTCTTCAATTGGATCATCACAAACTCAAGATTTATGAATAGTAGAAAAGTAGATTTGAAAATTGCATCTTTTAATCTATTATATAGACAGTCAATTTTCAAAATGTTAACAATGTTCATATATAAGTTCAGTATACGCTATTTCCAAATATTTAAATTTGGAATCTACAAATTTGCAAAATGTTCATTCATATATATATATATATATATATATATATGTATATGTATATGTATGTTTAGTTTACGATATTTTTGAATATTTAAATTTGGAAGATACTACGAAACGTTTATAGGCGAAAATGAGCAGTGATTTTGTTTACTCACATCACCGTTCAAAGTTTATTGTACAGGCACGATTGTTCGGTAAAGTTTGATTTTTTCAATTTTTTTTTATAAATCAGAATGATATAAAATTTAGAGCATGTGATTATAAAAAATAGATGAATTTACAAAAAATATCAAAAAAAATATTTTACATGGAGAAAAATGGATCAAAATACCATCAAAAAGTTTTTAAGAGTATTTTGGGAAATTTTATTTTCATTAATTATTTTATTTTATATTTTTATTAAATGCGTTTTATTAAGATGTATATATTTTTAAATTTTAGATCATTTCGATTTGTAGAAAAAAAATGAAAAAATAAAACATTATTGAGTAATCGTAACCGTGTGATGAACTTTGGACGGTGATGACAGTAGGCGAAATCATTGTTTATTTTTACCTATAGGCGTTGGATTAGAAATGAAAAATTTTAGTACAACTAAAAGAACGGTACCTTTAAATAGCATTTGTCCTAATACCAAATATACTTATGATGATGGCTTGGGAATTTATTTTTATATCTAATTATAAAATTTGAAGCTTAAAAAATATAGTGATTTGAAAATTTATTTTCATATCTAATTATAAAATTTATTTTCATATCTAATTATAAAATTTACTTTGTGTAATGTTGAGGTCCTACTACCAGACATATATATGCGGTTTGTATATTATTGAAGCCCTAAACAATCAAAGGGAGGTATGCATGTACCTTTAAATAATTTGTGTTGCTTTTAGAACAATCACGTTTGGTTCGCGTGAAATGGTTGTTTGAAGAATATTTTTATATGAAAAAAATTCTCGTTTGGTTCGTGTGAAATAGTTTTTGAAAAATATTTTATATGAAAAAAATTCTTTCATGTGGTTGAGGGGGAATATTTTTACATCAATTAGTTTTCAATTGGTGTGAAAAGATGACTTGTATGAAAATATTTTTATACTTGACTACATGAGAGAATTTTTTCATAAGAAAATTTTTTCATGTGAAATATTTTTTAGAAAACAATTTCACCTGAATCTGGGAATCGATGAACTTGTTTCAGTTTCGTGTACATATAGGAAGATTGTCGAGTCTAGAAGGGAACCGGTAGTTTCACACGGTAAAATGGCGATTCTCTAGAGTAGAACGGTGATTTGGACCTTCAATTCATCAAGCTGGACCAATTTTTGGGTGGTTAATTGTTATGTCATATGTTCTTTTTGGCGGTTCACTACTTTTTCTGTACAGTAAAATGATGATTTGGACTTATCGATTCATCGATTTGGACCGGTTTTTCGAGTGCTTGATCCATGTCACCGTTAGTGCACAAGAAGCAGTTATCTTGAGAAATATTCTCCAAATGATGCATTGAAAACCATAAAAAAACCAAAGAAAGTGCCCTGAAAAATATGTTAATATCTGAGGAGGGTGCCATGTATTTCCTTAAGAGGCCTCAAAGTTCACGTTACAAGCATATAGTTACAGGATGTAACTTGTTGCTCTACCTTATCATAGACATTTTCCATATTAAGCTTCATAAAGACCACTGGTTCTCCATCCAAAACTCTTGGATGATTGCATTCTTGCACCACAAGAACATTATCAATGATTATTTAATCTTGCACAAAGGCAGACTGAGGCCCCTCAATGATCTAAGAAAGAACCAACTTTAACCTCTCAGCTAAAGCTTTCGCTACTTTCTTATAAAGACTTCTAAGCAAACTGATTGGTCTAACATCAACAATGGTAAAACTGTCTGCCATCAAAACAATTGTTTGCCATTTAGTGAAAATTTGTTTTGATGCTAGATTTTTAACATCTTTTTCTAATACTTCTTTAGCAGACTTTTATAGTCTTACTCTTAAGTAATTTTGATTTCACTTTGAAATTTTAACAAAGTTTTTACAATGGTTAAAATTTCCTTTTTAATTGTGGAGTAGTTCTACTAAGCTGCATTTCAAAGACTTTTGACGTAAATCTAACAAGTTCTTCTTTATTTTTGACCTTTTATTTTAATATACCCCCCCCCAAATATGCTATTATTGAAAACATACATGCTTCAGAAGACCTAAATACGGTAGCCAAATATTACCTATGCAATAACCTGAACCACTCTAATGGTATGAAAACCAGAGAGTGGTTTGAGATTATTCTACTAGAAACATGCTCTATATATCTCACTCAGTATTATCATAAGAATTCAAAGATCATATCATATTCAACAATGCAGATACGGAAAATATTGAATTTCAGTGAATGGGGTTCAGACCCTTCACGTTCTAGAAAATTACAATCTCCAGATTTCTCAAATAAACGTTACCAATACTCTGATTATATTGATGCCTGGCACCGTATACTTACTATCCAAAACCAATATAATTCACACACATGGTTCCTCCAATTCAAAGTGGTGGTAACCGACCCTGTTCCAAATTGGTTTCTAAATTGGTTTACAGTTTGGGGATCTCTATCCCAAATAATGCCAGAAACATGGCAAACCTCTCAAGAAAAGTTTATTTAATACAATGGGAAGGATTCTAAAATTAATTATCATTTATATTTTGTTGAATTTTATCAAATACCGTCGATACTAAAATGGTCATTTGCTATATCCGATAATAATATAAAAAATTATGAATATATCCTATGTTTGGGAAAGCAGATTGTTGTGAAATGGTGGGACGTCTTTGTCTACCATAATTTAGACCCAAAACATATCATACTAAAACAAGTCCCAACTAGCTTCAAACCTTCTTTTTACTTTAACCAAAATAATCTATCTGAATATATATCTCAAATGAGGAAGCACAATCCTCAAGCCACCAGAGCCGAATTAGACAAACAACTATAGGAAAGTTTTTCAGAAGAAGCTGAAACAAATACAAAAACAGATCCCATTGAAGAAGCCCAAAATACATCAGCCCATGGAATGTCTAAAAAACAAACATTATATTAAAGCCTATGACCCGATGATAAAAGAATATATCCTATACTTGTGATATGATATAAAAGTTGTTACAACAAGACCGAAAATACCTGTTGATGTGATTAAAGCCCCTCTTGATAAAGAAAGATGCTCACCGACTATATAAGACAAGAAGCTCATCGACCATACAAAATATAAGATGCTCACTGCTTATATACGACAAAATTAAGAAAAATTCTCTCACTATTGAAGACCGTCCGTACCGTCATCTTTCAAATCAATTCGCCACACAATAAAAGCAGCCAACTATTTCCTTCTCACCGTACCGACCACGGAAGATTCCCACTACAAAAAGCATTCACTCATTTCCCTCTTCTCTTCATAGACTGCAGCGAATCTTGCCACTTGGAGACTTCAGAATTGCAGCAAATCGTGCCACCTGTAAACGTCCATTCAAAATAATTGAAGACTGAAATACAATGAAGAAACATTTGGAGTCCAGAGTCTATAAATAGAAGACCTCTTCTCATTTGAAGATCATCGGAAGATTTCAGGAGTTAACAAGTCCAGAAGAATACTCTTCTCTTGCTTTTTTCTTCTTCTCTCCCTTTCTCTTGTAAAAAATTAGAATAGTTTTAAAAGTGTGATTAGAGTGTGAAGTGTGATTGTCATTACAAGGATCTAATAAGATTCTGTCCACCAGAGTGGAAGTCGTTTGCAGTTTCTGTATTTGTAGTATGTAAGTATGTTTTAAGATTGTCTTTAAGTTTTATTCTGTACTCAGTATATTGTCACTGTAAATTTCTGTCATTGTAAGTTTCTGTACACAATATGTTCGTCTGTATGTTGTTTTGTATAAAGTTATGTTAAATCGTATTGTCTTAAGTGTTAAGATTTATGAGAATACCTATTCTACTTGGTTAGTAATAGATATAGTTCCTTTTTCAATAATCGTAATAGTTTTATTATTTTTATACTTAGGTTATGTCAGATTAGTATAGCATAGATATTGCTTTTTTTTTCATATTCATATTAATCCTACTATTTTTATACTTAGGTTATGTCAGATTAGTATATAATGATGGTACAATTTGATTTAATAACCCATGAATGTCTCAAAAACAAACATTATATTAAAGCCCATAAAAGCCCATGACCTGATGATAAAAGAATATATCCTATACTTGTGACATGATATAAAAGTTGTTACGACAAGACCGAAAATACTTGTTGATGTGACTAAAGCCCCTCTTGATAAAGAAAGATGCTCACCGACCATATAAGACAAGAAGCTCACCGACCATACAAGATATAAGATGCTCACTGTCAATATACGACAAAATTAAAGAAAAATTCTCTCACTATTGAAGACCGTTCGTGCCGCCATCCTTCAAATCAATTCGCCACACAATAAAAGCAGCCAACTATTTCCTTCTCACCGTACCTGCCATGGAAGATTCCCACTACAAAAAGCATTCACTCACTCTTCATAATATGCAGCAAATCTTGCCACCTGAAGACTTCATAATTGCAGCAAATCTTGCCACCTGTAAACGTCCATTCAAAATAATTGAAGATTGAAATACAATTAAGAAACATTTGAAGTCTAGAGTCTATAAATAGAAGGCCTCTTCTCATTTGAAGATCATCAGAAGATTTCAGGAGTTAACAAGTCCAGAAGAATACTCTTCTCCTACTTTCTTCTTCTTCTCTCCCTTTCTCTTGTAAAAAATTAGAATACTTTTAAAAGTGTAATTAGAGTGTGTTGTGTGATTGTCATTACAAGGATCTACCAAGATTCTGTCCACCAGAGTGGAGGTCGTTTTGCAGTTTCTGCATTTGTAGTCCGTAAGTATGTTTTAAAATTGTCTTTAAGTTTTATTCTGTGCTCAGTATATTGTCGCTGTAAATTTCTGTCGTTGTAAGTTTCTGTATACAGTATGTTCGTCTGTATGTTGTTTTGTATAAAGTTATGTTAATTCGTATTGTCTTAAGTGTTAAGATTTATGAGAATACCTATTCTACTTGGTTAGTAATAGATATAGCTCATTTTTCAATAATCATAATAGTTTTATTATTCTTATACTTAGGTTATGTCAGATTAGTATAACATTATGATGGTATAACGTAATGATTATTAAGATAATATTTTGGTTCAAGGTAGGCTGTCTAAATGGATACCAAGGGAAAAACTACTTTCTTTCAAACAAATATTGAAAAATCAAATATAATAATTTGACACTATCAACCCACATTAAAAGACTTTATTATTTAAACCACCTCCTGAATTAAATAAATTTCGTATGATTGAAAATAATAAAACTTTAATGGATCAACTTATACCCAAATTAGCTGATTTAGATATAAAAGACATAAAAGGTAAATTCAAATTAATACCAGAATCTTCAACCTTAACTCTTCAAAAAGAAATACCAGTAATGAAAGACACTATTGAACACCAGACATTAGCCTTCACAGAACTAAATAATCCATACATTCAAAGAATAACATATGGTAAAGGTTGGAAGCCTGCTACTGCTAGACCTTACCATCTGAGACCCACACCAGTTGATATACAATTTGAAGAAGATTTAATATCACATACGACTTACTATTCTGGAAGATCAATAGTCAATTGGAACATTGATGGTATGGCTGAAACCCAAGTATTAGATACTATGAAACATATGACAATGTATGCTTTAGCTTGCAAAATGGTTGAAAATCAAGATCAAGAAGTCGTCAAAGCCATAGTCTGTGGATTTACTGGCTGGTTAAGAGGATGGTGGGAAACATTAAAAAAATCAAATATTAACCAATACCCGTCAATGGATCAGAATGAACAAAATCAAGATATCCTATATTCTGAAAGTGATGCTGTTAATACCCTCATTTATATTATAACACTTCGCTTTGTGGAGAGTACTGCATTAATGGAAGCTCGGTCAGAAGACTTACTTTCCAATTTAAGATATCCAACTTTATCACATTATAAATGGCATAAAAATGTTTTCTTTTCTAGACTCTTATCCCGAGAAGATAGTCATCTAGGCCACTGGAAAGAAAAATTTATTTCAGGATTACCATATTTATTTGCTGAGAAAGTCAGAACCAGATTAAAAAATAAACATGGTGGAACTATACAATATTCTAATTATACTCTAGGCGAATTATCAGCAGAAATATGTGCTGAAAGATTAGCCCTTTGCACAGATATGAAATTAAAAAAACCGTTGGATAAACATAATATGACAGGTAAAAAAGAATTAGGAGATTTTTGTCAACAATTTGGTTATCATATAGAATAAAAGGACAAAACTCATAAACATAAACATAAAAAATATAGAACAGATAAGAAAGAAAGAAAAAAGAAAAATATATAAAAAAATTCTTGCCCAAAGACCGATGTAGAAAAGGCAAAAAGAAAATACCTATTTGTAATAAGTGCGGCAAAGTAGGTCATTATAAAAATACATGTAAAGTTAGGAAAAAACTAAATACAATCATATTAGATGAAAATATAAGAAATCAAATATATGATATCATACAATTAGATAAAGAAGAATCTACCTCAAGTTCAGAAAGTGATAGTAGTAGTGATATTTCTCTAATAGGACAAATAGAAGATGAAAATATTATAATTTCAAGCTCTTCTGATATGGAATGTTCTTGTAGTATGCCATCTTGTAATTTGCATTAATATTTTTTGATAATATAGATTGACGAAGTATACTTGCATCATCTCTTATTAATTGGTTTGGAAATTGAATTTCTATTTTTCCTTCCTGGTGTTCTATTATTCTATCAGGAATATTTCTATTCGGTGCTTTTAAATGATGATTTTCATTTTCTATGTTCCAAGATTCAGGTAGTTTAATATCTGACCATTGTATAGTTTTAGGAATTATTACATTTGATTTTTCAATATTTGTTTGAAAGAAAGTAGTTTTTCCCTTGGTATCCATTTGGACAGCATTTGGGCATAATGTATTCATTACCTTGTAATATATTCTGTATACAATAGCAATATTCTGGGATCCTGGTATCATATCAAAACCTTGGGTTTTAAGATTTAATGATAATACTTTTAAGATATTAGGATCAGTTAAAGATATTGAATAATCTGGGAAACAAATAAAATATGCTGGTCCACTACATAAACTTGATTCTATCATTCCTAATAGGGAATCGAAAAACCTATTGTGTCTATTGTCTCTTAAACATACTAAGATGGAATTATTTAATCCTAACATTGTTAAGGGTTTAATAGCTACTTGGATTAATCCTATATGTAAATAATTATAGTTTTTAGTTTTATGTACTTGTATTATTTTATCTGATAATAATTGGAAGTTTTCTTGATTACTAGTTACCGATATTGTTTGCTCTACAGTTTTTATAGCATAACCTACTTTTAATTTAAAATTTCCTTTATTGTATATGTTTGAAATAGGTACTTTAGGTATATTTCAATTTGTAATTTGTTTTTCAATATTGTTTATCACAACTTCTTCTTTGTTTTTTATTCTTAGAGTATTACTAGCTTGTGGTAGTGCATTACTTGATAGATTCCTAATGAAATTTGCCATTAATAGGTTGCGGATGAGTGCTTTTTCTTGCTACCTCTCACGTCTTTTGACCTCAGCGGCTCTCCTGTCCTTAACTCTCTAGGAAGAAATACCAATAAAAGAAGACACTGTTGAACACCAAATATTAGCCTTCACAGAACCAAATACTTCACAAATTCAGAGAATAACATATGGTAAAGGTTGGAAACCTGCTACTGCTAGACCTTACCATCTTAGACCCACACCAGTTGATATACAATTTGAAGAAGATTTAATATCACATACAACTTCCTATTCTGGAAGATCAATAGTTAATTGGAATATTGATGGCATGGCTGAAATCTAAGTATTAGATACTATGGAACATATGACAATGTATGCTTCAGCTTACAAAATGGTTGGCAACCAAGATCAAGAAGTTGCCAAAGCCATAGTCTGTGGATTTACTGGCTGGTTAATGGATGGTGAGATTTTCACCTCCCTAAAACATTAAAAAATCAAATATTAACCAATACCCGTCAATGGATTGTTAAAAATGGAAATAATCAAGATATGTTTTATTCTGAAAGTGATGCTGTTAATACCCTCATTTATACTATAACACTTCACTTTGTGAGGAGTACTGCATTAATGGAAGCTCGATCTGAAGACTTACTTTCCAATTTAAGATGTCCAACTTTATCACATTATAAATGGCATAAGGATGTTTTCTTTTCTAGACTCTTATCCCGAGAAGATAGTTATCTAGACCACTAGAAAGAAAAATTTATTTCAGGATTACCACATTTATTTGCTGAGAAAGTCAGAATCAGATTAAAAAATAAACATGATGGAACTATACAATATTCTAATTATACTTTAGGAGAATTATCAGCAGAAATATGTGCTGAAGGATTGTCCTTTGCACAGATATGAAATTAAAGAAACAATTGGATAAACATGATATGACAGGTAAAAAAGAATTAGGAGATTTTTGTCAACAATTTGGTTATCATATAGAACAGAAGGACAAAACTCATAAATATAAACATCAGAAATATAGACCAGATAAGAAAGAAAGAAAGTTATATAAAAGAAAGAAAAAAAAAATATATATATAAAAAAATTCTTGCCCAAAGACCAATATGGAAAAGGCAAAAAGAAAATAACTATTTGTTATAAGTGCGGCAAAGTAGGTCATTATAAAAATACATGTAAAGTTAGGAAAAAACTAAATGCAATCATATTAGATGAAAATATAAGAAATCAAATATATGATATCATACAATTAGATAAAGAAGAATCTACCTCAAGTTTAGAAAGTGATAGTAGTAGTGATATTTCTCTAATAGAACAAATAGAAGATGAAAATATTATAATTTCAAGCTCTTCTGATATGGAATGTTCTTGTAGTATGCCATCTTGTAATATGTTATCAAAAGAAGATTCATTAATCTTAGATATCTTAGATAAGATAGATAACCTTGATGAGAAAAGAGAAATCCTAACCCAGTTTATAAATCTTGCAAAATCTAAAACTAAAACTATTCCTTTAATAAAATCACCAGATAGAATATAATTTTGCTGATATAATGAAGAGAATTAATAAAAAAAAAAAGTATAAAAAAAGAACCCACTATAGCTGAACTAAAACAAGAGGTTAAGGAAGTAAAAATAGAAATAAATCATCTCAAAAACAGAATTAAAATATTGGAATTGCAGAATGAGGTTAATGAAATAACTGATTCAGATGAAATTGAGTTCACCCAATTAGTAGATATACCTGAAACATTAGGAACAAAAATAGAAGAAATAGATATTATTACATCTGTAAATATACTTAATTAAATAATAACTCAAAAATGGTTTGTTATAGTTAAAATTATTATTAATCAAGAATATGAGTTTCATTCAATAGCTCTCATAGACCTAGGAGCTGATTGAAATTGTATTAATGAAGGATTAGTACCTACAAAATATTTTGATAAAACTACTCAAATCTTAAATATAGCCAATGGAAGCAGATCATTTATAAAATATAAATTATCTAATGTTGTAGTATGTAATAAAGAACACTATTTTTCTACACCATTTGTTATGGTAAAAGGATTAAGTCAATCAGTAATATTAGGAGTTCAATTTCTTACTTTATTCTATCCAATATTAATAACCCATGAAGGAATATAAACTTCCATAGCTGGAAATAAAATCATATTTGAATTCATAGATAAACCCAAACTCAAAGAAATTAATAATGTTAAAACAATTATTCAAAATAAAGAATCGTTTTTATACTCATTAAAAGAAGAAATTCTTTATCGAAATACTGAAGAAGCATTACAAAAAGAAGAAATACAAAACCAAATTAAACAAATCAAACAAAAGATTGAACAAGAAATTTGTAGTGAAATTCCAAATGCTTTTTGGAAGAGGAAAAAACATATTGTAGGATTGCCATATGAAATTGGATTTGAAGAATAAAAAATACCAACCAAAGCAAGACCTGTTCAAATGAATTCTACTTTATTGGAAACATGTCAAAATGAAATAAAAGAATTATTAGCCAAAAATTTAATAAGACCAAGTACATCTCCTTGGAGCTGTGCTGCATTTTATGTCAATAAAAATGCTGAAAAAGAAAGAGGTGTTCCCAGGTTAGTAATAAATTATAAACCATTAAATAAAGTTCTTCAATGGATACGATATCCAATCCCAAATAAAAAAGATTTATTAGACAGATTAGCCAAAGCTACAATCTTCTCTAAATTTGATTTAAAATCAGGTTATTGGCAAATAAAAATAAAAGAAGAAGACAAATATAAAACTGCATTCAATGTACTATTCGGACAATACGAATGAAATGTGATGCCATTTGGCCTAAACAATGCTCCATCAGAATTCCAGAAAATTATGAATGAAATATTTAATCTATATTACAAATTCATGATTGTATATATTGATGATGTTTTAGTATTATCTGAAAATATAGATCAACATTTTAAACATATTAATGTTTTTATTAACGCAGTTAAACATGCAGGATTAGTAGTTTCTGTTAAAAAGATTAATATATGCCAAACTAAGATTAGATTCTTAGGACATCATATTCATCATGGAACAATTATCCCAATAGAACGATCTATTCAATTTGCTGATAAGTTTCCAGATATTATATTAGATAAAACTGAATTACAAAGATTCTTAGGTTGTTTAAATTATATAGTTGATTTTTATGAAAATTTAGCATTAGATGCTAAACCACTATATGATAGACTCAAGAAAAATCCTCCCAAATGGACTGAACATACCCAAGCAGTACAGAAAATTAAACTCAAAGCAAATGAGTTACCTTGCTTAACTTTAGCCCAACCTAATACTTTCAAAATAATTGAATGTGATGCCTCTGAATTAGGACTAGGAGGAATATTAAAACAAAGAATCAACACCACTGAACAATTGGTAAGATATACATCCAAAGCTTGGAATTCTACCCAACAAAATTATTCTACTGTCAACAAAGAACTTCTTGCAATTGTACATTGTGTTACCAAATTCCAAAGTGATATTTTAAATACTCATTTTCTCATTCGCACTGATTGTAAAGTTGCAAAAGATATTCTTGAAAAAGTTGTGCAAAACTTGGTTTCGAAACAAATCTTTGCCCGATGACAAGCAATTTTATCTTCATTCGATTTTTCTATTGAACATCTCAAAGGTTCTACTAATCACCTTCCTGATTTTCTCACCCGTGAATTTTTACAGGGAGGGCTACACTGATTGATTTGATCCACTTGAATTATCTCTACCATTAATATTATTCAATTAGAATAGAGCAATTGAAAACCAAATTATGAATACCAATACCATACAATCCAAAGGAAAAGCTCCTATGGAAACATCCCTAGATATTGTCCCAATATAGTCTCCTAATAGAAGCCTGACTCCATATTCACCTAGTATCCCAAATAGTCTATTAAACTATCCACAACATTCTAGCCAAATACCATCTTCCCCACAAACTCCATTATTCATATAATCTCCAACCATTGGAAAGCCTACAACCTCAGACAAATCCCCATATGAAAACATTGCCTTTATTGTAGATGCTATTATTGAAAACATACATGCTTCAGAAGGCCCAAATACGGTAGCCAAATATTACCTATGCAATAACCTGAACCCCTCTAATGGTATGAAAACAAGAGAGTGGTTTGAGATGATTCTATTAGAAACAGGCTCTATATATATCACCCATTATTATCATAAGAATTCAAAGATCATATCATATTCAACAATGCAGATACAGAAAATATTGAATTTCATTGAATGGCGCTCAGACCCTTCACGTTCTTGAAAATTACAATCTCCAGATTTCCCAAATAAACATTACCAATACTCTGATTATATTGATGGTTGGCACCGTATACTTACTATCCAAAACCAATATAATTCACACACATGGTTCCTCCAATTCAAAATCGTGGTAACCGAACCTGTGACAAATTGGTTTCTAAATAGGTTTATAGTTTGGGGATCTCTATCCCAAATAATGCCAAAAACCTGGCAAACCTCTCAAGAAAAGTTTATTGAATACAATGGGAAAGATCCTAAAATTAATTATCATTTATATTTTGTTGAATTTTATCAGATACCGTGGATACTAAAATGGTCATTTGCTATATCCGATAATAATATCAATAATTATGAATATATCCCATGTTTGGAAAAGCAGATTGCTGTGAAATGGTGGGACGTGTTTTGTCTACCATAATTTAGACCCAGAACATATCATACTAAAATAAGTCCCAACTAGCTTCAAACCTTCTTCTTACTTTAACCCAAATAATCTATCTGAATATATATCTCAAATGAGGAAGCACAATCCTCAAGCCACCAGAGCCGAACTAGAAAAGCAACTATATGAAATTTTTTCAGAAGAAGCGGAAACCACTACAGAAACAGATGCCATTGAAGAAGCCCAAGATACATCAGCTCATGGAATGTATCAAAAACAAACATTATATTAAAGCCCATGAAAGCCCATAACCCGATGATAAAAGAATATATCCTATACTTGTGACATGATATAAAAGTTGTTACGACAAGACCGAAAATACCTGTTGATGTGACTAAAGCTCCTCTTGAAAAAGAAAGATGCTCACCAACCATATAAGACAAGAAGCTCACCAACCATACAAGATATAAGATGCTCACTGCCAATATACGACAAAATTAAAGAAAGATTCTCTCACTATTGAAGGCCGTTCGTGCCGCCATCCTTCCAATCAATTCGCCACACAATAAAAGCAGCCAACTATTTCCTTCTCACCGTACCTGTCGTGGAAGATTCCCACTACAAAAAGCATTCACTCACTCTTCATAATATGCAGCGAATCTTGCCACCGGGAGACTTCATAATTGCAGCAACTCGTGCCACCTGTAAACATCCATTCAAAATAATTGAAGATTGAAATACAACTAAGAAACATTTGAAGTCTAGAGTCTATAAATAGAAGGCCTCTTTTCATTTGAAGATCATCAGAAGATTTCAGGAGTTAACAAGTCCAGAAGAGTACTCTTCTCCTGGTTTCTTCTTCTTCTTTCCCTTTCTCTTGTAAGAAATTAGAATAGTTTTAAAAGTGTCATTAGAGTGTGATTTGTGATTGTCATTACAAGGATCTACCAAGATTATGTCCACCGGAGTGAAAGTCGTTTTGTAGTTTCTGCATTTGTAGTCCGTAAGTATGTTTTAAAATTGTCTTTAAGTTTTATTCTGTACTCAGTATATTGTCATTGTAAGTTTCTGTACACAGTATGTTCGTCTGTAGGTTGTTTTGTATAAAGTTATGTTAATTC
>NW_006499827.1:3703463-3721674 GCF_000471905.2 Amborella trichopoda
GAGCGGTACACACTCCCACATGTGCCACACACACTCCCACGTGTGACACAAGCGGTACACACTCCCACACGTGCCACATTCACTCCCACACACACACTCCTACACGTGCTCCGGTTCTAACCGGTTCAGGCCTAAAAAATACTCCCACACGTGCCACACACACACTCCCACATGTGGGACAAGCCTACAAAACACACTCCCACATGTGGGACAGGCCTCAAAAACACACTCCCACACGTGTGTATGCGTCACACATGCGACACATACCACTCCTACATGTGCGACATGCACATGTGTACGGGCATGGATACCCTAGTGTTTTCACACTTGTATTTATCTTCCAATTACATAGTTATTTATTTAACATATTTGAATACTCATCGTTCGATGTGGGATAATTCCCAAACATCATTAAATGAAAACAAAATGTAAATATATGCTATGAATAGGCAGTTTGAAACACATATGTTAAGGAGGTATGATGGTTATCACTCATGTAATTTGCTTTGACTTCTCAAGTTCAAATCCCCCTTTGAGCCATATAATAGTTTATCTCTTCTTGAGTTAATTTTTGTTCCCCCTTGGGCATATAATAAATTAAAGTGTTATTTGTTCCCTCTTGGGCATATAATAAATTAAAGTGTTATTTCCAAAATTTGTACGTATTTTATTAATTTTTACATTGATAACCAAATCTTTTATTTTATTTATTAATTTTTATATTATAAATCATGTAATGTATTATTTTTCTTACAGTTGTCAATAATACATTTTAAATTAGATAATATTATAAAATATTTTTAATTTTTTATTATTTATCTAATAAAATAATTATAAAATATAAACTAATAATTATAATTTCAGTATATAATATTATAATTAGTTAGGTTGTAATAATTTTGGATTATAGTTAGTTAGGCTGTAATAATTTGGGTTTTTTTAGCGGATTAGGGTTTTTCACCAAAACGAGATTTTAATGGCCATTCTTTCATTGATTTGGTCTACTCTTTATTATAGCCCATGTATAATTATATATTTTATCCATGATAATTCTATGATTTTTCTTTTATGTGATGCAAATTTAATACTTGAGTTTATATAGGGAAAGAGCATCTCAATATTCACAAATTGATGAAAAAAATGAAAGTTAATAATGTAGTACCCTCATTTCTTATTGGATTCCTAAAAAACAACATTTATAATGAATTTTAATAATTTTTTCGGATTTTTTTGAAGCTTTAATCCGATCGACTCCGCCGATTCCCTATCTGGATCGCCGATTCGCTGATCCAAATTGATTTTTGAGGTGCCCGATCCGGGTCACCGATCCGCTTTTTAAACCATTGGTCTAAATTATCAACCCACCACTATAAACACAGAAAATCTTGGTGAAATGGAGGAAATCTTAAAGGTGCATAAATTTTTACAAATTTATATATTTAATGAATAAATAAATTATGAGGAGTGTTTCTTCAACAATTTGTGATTCACATGATTGTAAATTCTATTGCAGCATAATCACAATCCATAATTAGTAGAAAATCCTCAAAAGATATTCTAAAACCACCAAACCTGTCCAAAATCTATCCAATACTCTTGAAACTAGCAAAGTTATCTAAATCTTTCCAGCTCCGTCTAGTAGTGCAGGATAGAGCCCCAAAATGGCAAAAACCCCTTGGAATAGAACCTTGAAAGGGCATAATTTGATTAGATCACCACCACTGTGAAATGAACCTTTAGCACATTTTGGGGGTCGTTGGGGCTTAACGACACAGAGCATGTCATTGGCAGTGACATGGATCGTGATGTTAATGCCTCGGACCTTTGGGAAGATCAGTGCCACTTTCTGGATTCTTTTATTGCCTATATAAATCCTTCCTGGGGGATTTCAAGAGACAGATCAACTAGTGCTAGGAGAAACCTAGCAGCCCTAGATTTCTGAATTCCTTTGCCTTCAAACTCTAGAATCTTAGAAGTCAGAGAAATCCTAAGACTCATATTCTAATAATTCTAGTAGTATAGACACCCCTATCTTGATCCAGAAAATTGTGGGGAACCAAAGTCACCTTAGAACCACCGCCCTAAAACCTCAGTCACCCTAAACCCCAAAGAACCATAACTCGAGGCCAGGACTACCCGACAAGAGTCAGAGACTCTAAAAAGCACCCTCAAACGGTCCCACGGGTGAGATAAGGTCCGAAGTAAGCAATACGGGATCAAGATCTGCCAACTACACATCAAGTAGAGCTGACTACATCACAACCATTGCCAACGAGGGTCTCAAAATCGTAGGAAGGGCGGTTGCTTGGACCATCAAAATGGCATGGGATGAGTTGCTCTTCTTTTGCTTTCCTTTCGGTGCTTGTCGTACTGCAGTGTAAATAATCCTTTGTTGAGAAAAATTATAAATAACCCTTAGACTTGGTATGCAACTTATTCTCAATCAAACCTTTTTTTTCCACTTTTTACTCTAACATATAATTTGTTTTTAGCAAATACCTTCCAACTAAAAAAAGCACGGTTTTTTGAAAAAAAAAGCCCCTTTTGGACATAAAAAATTAATTTTGGCAGGACAGTCACGTGGCTTACGCACAGTACCAAAAGCTAAAGGGGTTGTTGTGCTGCCATGTACCAATTGTCTGACCTTATTAAACTAAAAAAAGTGCCGAACCGGTCTTTGACATTGCCAAACCGCACTTTGGACCCTTCAATCACCAACATTGAGATATTATCAAATTATGTGGAATTGATAGATTCTCATGTTTTGCGGGATTGAGATTTCCTCGTATTATGTGGGATTGAGATTAAGATTGATAAGTTTCCTAAAAGAAATAGAAATCCAAAAAGATTAGAACTCATGGATTTATTTCGTGGTTTTAAGATATATGTAGCATCAATAGGAAATTTCCTATTTAGTATGGACTCTTAATATTATATATATGGGATGAAAGTGCAGATAATTTGTGTGCTTTGTTTGGGTCTCCATAAGGGAATGATGGTTCCTTTAGAGAGAGAGAGAGGGCGGGTAGAGTCTTCTGTGCATAAGATCCGATTTCAAAGGAGAGTAGTTTAAAATGGTTTGTTCTAAAATCTTTTATATAACTTTTATTGGTATAATGCATTTCTGTTTGTTGTGCCCGTGGATGTAGCCATTTTGCGTGAACTACGTAAATCTGTGTTCTTGTTGTATGTGTTTCATGCTTTATTTATCATACTTTATTTGCCAAATATTAACCCATCGGGTTTAAAGCTTCTGCTCGTACAATAAGTGGTATCAGAGCCGTGGTTTGGGGTTTAGGTTCGAGGTGGAGAAATTTAATAGAAACATTATTTTTCAGCAAGAATGATGAAAGAATTTATTTGGCAAAATATGAAAAATCCATAAAGCTATCCAATTGATGTTGACATTTATTTGGCAAAAGATGAAAAATCCATAAAGCTATCTAATCGATGTTGACATGGTGAGTAGATAATTTTGATATCAAGGTGGAGAATGTTGGATTTGATACTATCCAAAATCATCAACATTGAGATATTCCCAAATTACGTGGAATTGAGATATTCCCATATTTTGTGGGATTAAGATTTTCTCATAGGATTGAGATTGATATAGATAAGTTTCTTAAAAGAAATAGAAATCCAAAAAGATTAGGACTCTTGAATTTATCTCGTGGTTTTGAGAGAAGTTTCCTATTTAGTATGGATTCATAATATTATATATATGGGATAAAAGTACAGATAATTTGTGTTCCCTAGTTGGGCCATCATATGGGAATGGTGGTTTCTCTAGAGATAGAGGAAGGTAAAGCCTCATGTGCATAAGATGCGATTTCTTTCTAGAAAAGAAAACTTCATTTGGAGAGAAACATTGTGATGATGTCGTTTTTAGACTCCTAAAGATTGAAATGCTTCTTTCTTTCTTGTAAAGAAGCGGTTCCCATAGAGATTTTGGGTTGTTCCCCTATTTAGTTGGAGGAAAAGTCCGTTTCTTGTTGTTCTCGCGTCTCTATCTGGTGTTGTCGGTAATAATTGCCAAAAGTAAAGAGAAGGAAGGGAGAGTGGTTTAAAAGAGTTTGCTTGACTTAGATATTTTTTCGAGGCTTATTTCAAAATCTTTTATGTAGGTATAATGTATTTCTATTTACCGTGCTTGTGGATGTAGCCTCTTGGGTATACCATGTAAATTTGTGTTCTTGTTGTATGTGTTATGTGTTCTTGTTGTATGTGTTTCATACTTTATTTGCCAAATATTAACCCATCAGGTTTAAAGCTTTCGTGGCCACAATAGCTGGACCGCATGAGCCTGTTGCCACACTGCATGGGCCTATACCACGTAAATTTTTGTTTTTGTTGTATGTGTTTCATGTTTTATTTCTCATACTTTATTTGTCAAATATTAACTCATTGGGTTTAAAGCTTCCGCGTGCACAACAACAAAACCGCGTGAGCTTGTTGCCACACTGCATGGGCCTATTGCTAAACTGCTCTTTAGCAGTGCCAGACTGTATGGGCATATTGTTGGATCGTTCTTTGTTAATGTTGAACCGCTTTGGGATATTGCCAGACCGCTTGTTTGTACTGCTCGACCGCCTTTTTGTGTTTTATGAAAAAAGTTAAGTAGTCGGTGGTAGAAGAAAGAGAGGGCATTTTGGTACTTAAAACTACAATATTTTGATTAGGTGGTATTTGCTAGACAGAGTTCTATTGGGTAAATGTTACGACAGAAAGTTAAGTTGGGGGCCGGTTGTAAATTTGTCTCCACGGGTTTGTGTTTGTCATTTTCGAACTTTTTTTTCGTTCAGCGAGCCGTGTATTCTCTTCTGCATTTGTTTGCTGCTCTTCTCTTTTATTTATTTTTTTGGAATAGTAATGGCTTCCACAGTACGTAGGGTTTCCTTCAATCTCAGGGTTGGTGACGGTAAGCGATGCCGCATTCGAGTCGAAGAGGAGGAAATTCATCAGACAAAAACTTCTTCAGAGGAGGAACCAACACCTGCCGTCATTAGGAATCTATTTGAACTCAGCATTGACAGTGGTGGTCATATCGCCATTGAAGTTGCAGACAGAGATAGCCATCCAACAAAACCGAAAAAGCAAGACCAAAATCAAGAAGCAAGGGCTCCAATCCACCAAGAAAAACCAGAGTATGCCATTGTTAACAGCGCAGACTTGCCTTTTGCTTCTAGGGGCCCTAGGGTTTTCTTTGACATCACGATCAGTGGGTTCAAAGCAGGCCGGATCGTAATGGAGCTCTTCTCCGACGTGGTTCCAATTACTGCAGAGAACTTCAGGGCCTTGTGCACCGGAGAAAAGGGTAAAGCCCCTAACGGGATGCCCCTCCATTACAAGGGTTCGTCATTCCATAGAGTTTTTCCAGGTGTGTGCTGTGCAGGGGGCGATTGCAGTGGTGGAGAATCAATCTATGGTGGAAAGTTTAAGGACGAAAATTTCAAGGAGAATCACAAAGGCTTTGGGGTCCTATTCATGGCTAACGGAAGGATGCCTGATAACAATTGCTCCAAGTTCGGTATAGGCCTGAACAAGAACACTGACTTAGATGGACGGTATGTTGTGTTTGGTGGGGTGGTGGAGGGGCTGGATGTGGTCCGGGCAATCGAGAATGTCGGCTTGCCTTCCGGCGAGATCCTCAAGCCCGTGCTCATCGCAGACTGCGGCGAGGTTTGAAGACATAACAACGAAGCCACAGAGCTCCTTCCTCTGCAGTTAGGATTTGTGGCTTCTTTCCTCTCCTAGCTTTATTGATAAACGCCTTAGAACTGCTACGGTTGCTTGGATTTTCTTTCTTCCTTGATACAGATTATGAATTGTTGTCTTGGTGTTGATTATGAACAATTATTGTGTTTTAGTGTAAATTTGAAAATACTGCACGTTTTTTACTTTTGGGAGGGTTATGGATTCCAGGTTTTCGTTGTTATGGCCTCTGTTTTCTATTGAAGAGATGTGTGCATTTGAGTTTTATGCGTGCATTTGTCCATGCATACAATCTTATCTGTGATCAAGATGTGTTTATTTGTATATGCATGAATCATCAATAAGTTTCAGTCTTTTGCATCAGTGGTTGAAAAATAGTATCCGAATCATTGGTAAAACAAAGAAAGTATCTGAGTCGGCCGCAGGAAATAGGGAATCCTCCATGTTGTCCAAAACAAAGAAATAGCCGGAGTTCGGTCTGAGTAGAAATGTCGAGGACCCGACCAAGGTCCGGGTCCATACTATGCCTAGTCGGGGACCAGTTCCACCCTACTGGATAGTCCAAACGTCTTCAAAGTACAGTGAGAATGGCTAAATGCTCTGAATCCCTAAGGTTCAGTCACTAGGATTTCCATTGAGCTTCCAGACTAGGCTTATGTTATCTAAAAGCAGATACTAAACTTGCAGAGTAAGTTACAGTTTCAAGTCCTAAACGTTTCCTCGTACGACGAAGAGCCCAAAATGGCTACAATCTTTTACCTTCTTTTTCATATCAGATCGACAAAGTTAGACCAAGACGCATTCATGTTCTTCAGGAAGTGAAAGATAAACCATAAGTACTCATTGCTTCAAGCCCAATACAGGCAAAACTCAAGCAATTAAGAATCGATTTTACTGCACAATTTGAGATGCAACTGAAGAGAGAAACTAGACCAAGAAGGAAGGCTCCACTCCCCATTCTTCTCCCCCATAATACAATTGATAACCATGATCTGCCATTAGAACTCTGGAGAAAATAAGACCAGTGCTACCTTTCTTCGACCTAATAATCACTAGCACTAAAGTGAGTAGGTTATGATGGAGCTGTTTGAAACTCCAGCCCTAAAGGACTGCAGAGTACTTCATGGATTTGTGAATCAGGGATAAGGCCAAGAGTCAATCTCAGAAATCTCTCCATTACAATGGCCCCCCATTTCACTATGTTATCCCTGAATTTTTATGCGTAAGTAGTGACAACACTCTGGGCAATCCAACCGGTAGTGAGTCGATAGAACTTAGATCAAATAATGAGAGGATCATTTGTGACATTATAGCTAAAACAATCCCGGTCATCCATTCAAACGACAGGGAGAGTGTGGCATATATAAATGGGAAAGCTTTCTATGCTTTCCCTACATCTTAAAACTTATGTTCTTTCCCTTATCCAACCCTCCATTATGAATGGAGGGTTAAGATTGTCTCAATCACAATGTTACGTCTCTACACTATTTTATTTTTAATTTTTTTTTATAAACTATTTTGGCACCAAATTTTGAACGGTCAATCCTCTATTAAACTCACACTAGCGGAAAATATTAAAAAGTATTTCCAATAAAAAATGACCAAAATACCCTTGAAAGTTTCAAGTGGTATTTTGGTCATTATATTTTATCAAAAATTTATTTTTAATATTTTTTATAGGTACGCCCCAATGAGAAGATGGCACGTACCAAATTTCATATTCATACAATTTGTAAATAAAAAAAAACTAAAAATAAAATACTTTGAGACATCGGATCTAAGATGAAACGTTGAGTGGCTCTCTTGATCAAAATTGGATGGTTGGATGGTAGGCGACACATAGATCTTCTATGTTGTAGGAGAAGTATAAAAACCTTTCCCTATATAAATTCCTTATGCCTACTGGCATATATAAAATTTTTCCTATAAAAAATCTTTAGAAAGATTAAAGAAGATGAAAAAAAAAATATTATTTATAATATAATAATATTTATTATATATAATATATAGAGTAATGATCCAATAGGCCCCTTCCCCACCTATATGTGTAGGACCTCAAAGGATCACCATTAAATTTGGTACGGATCCCTAGAAAAGTTATCACATAAGTGTGGGACTTGATTTTTTTACCAAATTTAATGGTGATCATTTGAGGTCCTACCCACATGAGATGAGTGGGAGAAGGTCCTATAAGATCATTTATCTATAATATAATATAAGATATTTCTATTAGAAAAATGTTATATAAGGATGCAACCTTATAATGTAGAACTACAGATGCACCTCAAAAATCCATCGAAAATTGTAATTTTAATGTTGAAAAACCAGTTGATTGATCATCTCGATATCGAAATGTATACAATGAAAAATAAAAAGATTTTAAGTATCATAAATTGTGCATTTTACAACATATTATCTACACCGTCCATTTTCAAGATTTTTATATGTTTATAGATCTACTTGATTTTAACCATTTTTTAAATTTAGAATTTTATAATTAGATATAAAAATAGATTTTGAAATAATCCTAAGAACATTGTACATCAAAATTATATACCATGATAAAATTTGAAGGTACACGTTACCTCTATTGCTACGGATGCATCTGTATGCCAACTGCACCCAAGATAGATTATTGAAAAATTGGATTTATAACTTAAATATTTCAAAAAAAATAAAAAGGAAAATGTCAAAGTGTCGAAAATGATTTTAAGAATCAGCAAAATCTTCTAAACAAATATTTCGTACCAATGCATTATTTTCTAAGTTTTTATATTTTTCCCGCTTTTTTATATTTGTTTAGTAGTTATTTGGGCCCGGTAAGTTAAAAAATGTCCCTAATTGCCATATGTGGCGTTGTTGCTCGGCCGAGT
Source organism: Amborella trichopoda (assembly GCF_000471905.2). The sequence continues at coordinate 3,712,049 of NW_006499827.1, forward strand.
TCGAGTGGACTAGGGCGATCCCGGTAATGATTACTCGATAATGATTTCGAACCAAACTGAAATGATGGCGGATTTTGACATTATCAGTGGCAACCACTTGGACCTGCCCTCCTATTCTAAATGAGGTTATCGCAATTACCATATCAATGTGATTCCAAAGAGGTTTATTAGTGTAAAAGCTTATTTATATATATATACAAACAGATAATCTTGATGAAGTGGAGGAAATCTCGAAGGTTCATAAATTTTTAGGAATTTATGTATTTCTATAAATGTAAATAAATTATGAGGACCGTTTCTCCAATAATTTGTGATTCAGATGATTATAAATTCCATTGCACCATAATCACATTCCATAATTTCTAGAAAATCTTCAAAAGATATTCTAAACCACAAAATTTATCCAAAATTTACCCAAATACTTTTAAAACTACCGAACCTAACAAAATCTGTGCAGCTCCATTCAGTATCGCAGGATAGAGCCCCAAAATGTCAAAAACCCTTTGGAGTAGAACCCGAAAGGGTATAATTTGACTGGACCACCTCTAGCAATCTTTGGAGGTGGTTGGGACTTAGCATGTCATTGGCAATGACATGGATCGCGTTGCTAAAGGCTCGGACCTTTGAGAAGCTCTTGGAAGATCAGTGCCACTTTCTGGATTCTTTTGTTGCTTGTATAAATCCTTCCTGTGCGATTACAAGAGACAAATCAACAAGATTTAGAACAACCCACTAGCAGCCCTAGATTTCTGAATTCTAGCCTTAGATTTCTGAATTCCTTTGCTTTCAAACTCTAGAATTCCTAAAAGTCAAATAAATCCTAGGACTCTTAGGGCACATTTGGTTCGCGTAAAATTGTTTTCTAGAAAACGTTTTCACAGGAAAAGATTCTTTCTTGTGATTAAGTTTGGGAATGTTTTCATACCAATTTTTTTTACTATATCTTTTCACATCAATTGGCAACTAATTGATGTAAAAATATTCTCATTTGAAATAAATTTCATATAAAAATACCTTTTGAAAAACAATTTCATACGATCCAAACATACATCTATTATAATAATTCTATTGAGAAAACATTGGGTGAAACCAAAATCTCCCTGGGAAGACCACCATAAAACCTCAACCACCCAAAACCTCAAAGAATCATACCCCAATACCATGACCACCTGACAAAAGTTTGGGACTCTTGAAGGTGCCCTTAAACGGTCCCACGGGATAGATTTGTTCCGAAGTAAGTAATACAGGATCAAGACCTATCACCAACATAGCGAGTAGAGCTGACTACGTCACAACTACCGCCAACAAGGGTCTCAAAATCGTTGGAAGGGCGGTTGCTTGGACCACGAAAATCTCACATCAGCAAGCACCTCAAGATATGGATGCCGACGAGTGAGACGGGCACAAACGAGGGTGGCAAGCTAAATAACGTCAGTTGCAACACAGTCGATTTTTTAATGGCTGGAATCGCTCCCAATGACCTAGAGTGCTTGAATTGAACCAACGTGTCCGATCATGACATGTGTGTACCAACAAAACTAGCAATAGAGTATTTCTTGATCGGTCAAAATTGTGGCCAATCGCCCAGCATTAAAAGGAATTGAGATTCTGCCATCTTTAAAACGTAACAAAGGGCGACAAGCTCGTCAGCGTGGTTGTTACTAGCCTTCCGATTGGTCGGATGATCCACCGCCCAAAACCGAATTTTGAGGTGGACAGACGGGCGGTAGGATATGGTCATCATCACTTTAGTGGCAGGATACGGTCGTCATCACTTTGCTAATGATACCAACGTCGTTAACAACACTGTCAATGACTTATTTCATTCCAAAGCCGCTTCCTGTCTCACCAACGGCAGTGACATTTTTGTTTATCGTCAAAAATCACGTCAGCTGTAAAATCATAAGCGGTGTATTACGTGGTTTGTGCCCTCTCTTATCTCTCTTCCCTACCACTTTCACTCCTCCATTGCTGCACAGCTCGAGCTTGCCCCTCCATCCTGCCTCGCCATTGCAAGACTTTCGAAGCTCCAAAAGCCTGCAAGCGATCCATTGTAGTTCCTCTATCATTTTTAATTCCATTGTTGTTACAGTTTCTGCAAGCTTGGACAATGTTCTCTCACATACTAATTATATGTATTCCTGTAAATTTGTGTGTCTTTGGATTACATTGGATTGCAATAAATTATTTATTTCACTGTTTAAAAATACACACTGATATGAGTGTATTCACCAAGTTTACTTTTATTTGGATGGTGGTTTTGTTCTTTGCTTCAAGTTAATTTGATGGGTTTTGTTCTCTGCGTCTCTCTTTGAGTATGTTGATCGCTCCTGCTATCTCTGGAATTGTGTCATTCCATGGTTATGACTCTAAATATAAGTTCTTAAAATGAATGGTAATGTGTGCATGGTGATCTTTCAGCTAAAGTGTTTCGTGCTATGCAATTTTTTTTTATAATTCTAAGGGTTTGTTTTTCAACAATCATTAACAACATAGAGAGAGAGGGTGCGTGTGTCGGTGTGTGTGTGAGAGAGCGATGGTGTGTGACCTTATGCTGATGTGTAAAATAAGATATGAGTCTAAGTTGCTTATCATATTATGATATCTTATTTTCAAGAAATAGTTTCTGTTGGGCATGCATTAATATGTGTTGGGTTTATGTGGCCTTTAAAGGCTTTATGAGTGTGAAATGAAAAACATTTATTATAGTGGAACATAAACTCAATAGGAGTGTGGTCCCTCGAAGACCATACTAAGCAAATGATATTTGCGGATACCGAACTGTGATTGACGATCTAGGCCAGTCGGTTCGAAAACCCAAGGTACCTGGGCAAAAAAATAAACCGAGAAGGAATTTTGAGTTAGCTCTTGATGAGGTCGGAGCTTATGTCTAGATGAATGAGCCGGGGGATTGTGTGACCCTTGTGTGTGATGGTAGGCCAACAGAGGCGGGGGCCAAAACCTCATCTATGTTCCATCACACGACATGCATATAGATAGATCGTTCGGGAAAACTAAATATCCACATTTGGGTGAAGCATATGCATGTGCGAGAGATACCTCTATGCGCCATAGAGTTGTGGTCGCATCAGGTCATGGTGACCTTGACTTGTCTCTAAGGGAAGACCTATAATCCACAGACTGAGATTGCGACTCTTTAGGTCATCGACCAGACTTTGGTGACCCCCTAATGAGCCCCTGCTTGGATTGTGGGTCATAGAAAACACTAGTTTGGTTCGATAGAGCAAGTGTGGTCTGTAGTCTATAGTTGAAGGTGGAGTACCCCGTGATCGTTGATTGAATTCCTGAACCATATGGATCCACTTCCCATCATATTAATTTTAATTCTGTTCATTTTATTATTAAATTGTTTTAGATTTATTATTTGAATTTTTATAAGTCATTTGATATTTTATTTTTTATTTTTGGACTTATAAAAATGAAGTTATTAATTTACAAAGTTATAATGTTTTAAAATTCATTTTGTTTAATTTTAAAATATTTATTAATAAAAAATACATAGGAGCTGGGTCCACCATGTGGGTATTAGGTGGGGCCCCACATAGCATACATGGGTGGCACGCCCCACCCTTGGATACCTTCTCTTGTTGCTTTGTCTTAAAGTTTATTAAATATGGTAACTATATCTTGTAGCATATGGTCAAATATTGATTAGGAAATATTGACTATATCTTATCTTGAAGGAATATCTTGACTTGATATTATTGAAATATTCTATGGAAAATATGAGATGTAATATGCAACTTATGGTATGCACTAGATCTTTAATGGATTTAATTTGTTTAAATATATTGATGGGAAAATGGTTTAAGGAAAGAGGAATAATGGTTCATGCACCTTTCATAATGTTGATGACCCATCTATGAAATGGATGACTCAGATCTCTTACCCCTCAAATCACTTTGATCAACAGTCCATATTCAATCTTAAAAAAGAGGCAAACTATGGGAAACCCTAAAGAGACCCAAATTTTACTATAAATAGGGGTGCTCTCCCCCTATCTCCACACACCTCTCTCTCCCATAAACTCTCTCTCTCTCTTCCTTAGGGGCCACGCCCCTATCTACTCTCTGATTTTCTCTCTCTACTCTCTCTCTGCTAAAAAGACCCTAGGGGGCATGTCCCAACATAAAGACTCTCTCTCTCTCATAATCTAATCTAGGGGTTGGAAAAATTAGGGTTTGAGATTAATTATTTTACAGTTAGGGTTTTGTAGAGATTTAAGGGTGGTTACCTAGTTTGGCCGAAATTAGCTTTCCCCGTTCGAGGTTGAAGCTAGACTGCTGATCCCGCGCCATTGGATGTGGTGACTCGGTGTGGGATGCCAAAAGCCCTGTTGAGGTAATCTCCGGCATATTTTTTTTTAATTGTTTGTTCTTTTATTTATATTCTCAAGCACAATATTAGGTTGTATGAATGACATCAAGTAGTTGAGACTAATTTTATTGATGTGTTATTTATTTTTTGAATTTCTATTGTTTGTAATAAGACCATCTGTGAGTGATCTTATTGCCAAAATTATAAAGGGTGATTATTATTAAAAAAATTGTATTTCTCCGACAAAAGATTACATAGATATTTCTTTCATTGTTATCAGAGCTATTTTTACTTGATTGCCATTAGAAGTCTTTTCTTATTTTGCATGAGAATAGAAATATAATGGCTGCTCGTACCTTCATCTCTGTGATCTTGAAAACCTAAATGTTTGATGAGACAAACTTTGTTTCATGGAAAAGAAAAATCAAATTTGTGCTATATGAAGAAAACTTGTATGCTGTAGTCTTTGAGGACCGACCTCATTGTCCAACTGACGACTCATCTCAAATAATCAAAGATGAGTACGCCAACTGGAAGAAGAGGAACTTGAGATGCAAGCACATTCTTTTATGTGTCAGGACTGACTCGTATGCTTCTGAGTACGAGTTAATCTATACTGCATATGAGATTTTTGATAAATTTGAAAGAGAGTATGTTGAACCATCTCTCATGAAGCAAACTATAGTTATGAGAAGGTACAATCATTTAAAAATAGTAGAAGGTACCAAGTTTGCAGATCATGTGCACGTATTTCGTGCGCTAGTCAAAGATTTAGAAGATACAGACATGAAGCACAGTGAATCTATGCAAGTGATTCATTTAATGAATTCTCTTCCTAATTCATGGGAGACTTTCATATCTTCCATCTTTGCGAGAGTAAAGGCACCAAAATTGGAGGAACTCATCACGACCATTAAATCTGAAGAAGAAATGAGGAGTTCAAGGCAAACCCTAAGAGATGTTGTGTATAATGTAAAATCTCAACCATCTTTTAAATTTAAGAAAGAAAATGAAATAAATACTTTTGAGAAGAAAAAATATTTCAAAAGAAGAGATTTTGGAAATAAGAGAGCAAAGAGAGAGACTCGAACTTATTTTATTTGCAAGAAGGTGGGCCACATGGTCGATAGTGATCGGTTCAACAAATCTGGTGGAACTAACAAGGAATTGACATGTATCGTTTTCGAGTTCATGCTAGTTGACCCCAAGGAAGTTTCTTGGTATCTTGGCTCGGGGGCTACGACCCATATCACAAACACCAAGGAATGTTACCGTTCTTTCACTTCCATGGGGCCGGGACAACAGTGTATTTATATGTGAGGCAATTAGAAGACTGATGTACTTGGAGTTGGAGATTTTGAGCTGAAACTAAAGAGAGAGCACTTTCATTCCAAAACAAGCACTTTATGCTCCTGATATGAGAAAGTGCTTGGTTTCGGTTCCTAAAATGTCTATGGCTGGATTCATAACCACCTTTATTGGGGAGAAAGTGGTAGTCAAGAAGGGGAAACATGTGATTATGATTGGATGACTTGTAGACGGGCTATTTACTGTTGATATAAAAGAGAACGTTGCTTATGTCTTATCCCCTAATGAATTAGATGCGACCCTATGATATATGAGGTTAGGACACATTAATATCAAACGAATGGAAAGATTAAAAATGAACGGGATTCTTCATAATTATAAGGGAGATCTATTGAAAGTATGCGAGTCTTGTGTGCAAGGAAAACTAATAAGGAAAAATACCACAAGGGCAAGCAGAGCTACTAGCGTATTGGAAATCATTCATAGTGACATATGTGGACCTATGAATGTGACCACCAAAAGTGGAAAAAGATATTTTATCTCTTTTATAAATGACCACTCGCGATATGGTCATATGTACATTATTCATGCAAAATCAGAAGCTCTAGAAAAATTCAAAAAATATAAGGTCTAAGTAGAGAATCAAACCAACCTGAAAATTAAAGTCCTTAAAACCGATAGAGGGGGGGAATATTCATTTAACCTTTTCAAAGCATTGTGCATTGAAAATGTGATCATCCATCAGTATACCATGCCTTATACTCTTGATCAAAATGGTGTAGCTGAGAGAAGGAATATGACCTTAGTGGAAATGATAAGGAGTATGATGGAGCATGCAAATCTTTTATTGGACTTTTGGGGAGAAGCCATATTAACGGCATGTTACATCCTTAACCGAATTCCCACAAAAGTTGCCCCACTTACTCCTCATGAAATTTTCACAAGTCGTACTCCCTCCCTTGAATACTTGAAAGTTTGGGGTTGCTCAACCTATTATGTCCTTATCTCACATCAAAATAGAACTAAATTGCAACCCAAAACTGTTATATCCATTTTCATTGGTTACCCAAATCATAATAGGTGTCGATTCTACAACCTCGAAACATGTATGGTTGTTGAAAGCTGCGATGTTCACTTCTTCGAAGAAGAGTTCCTTGAAGTAAAGGTGAGTAGAAAACAAACCAACTTTTATAAGGAGACCAAAAACAAAGATGTAGTTCGAGACCCTTAACCTGAAACTTCTAAACCAACCCAATCTGTTTCTGAACTCCCTAAAGAAAGTGAACCTTTACCTGAACCAAGACGAAATAATCGAGTCACTAGACCACCTCTTTACCTAGAACATTTTTTCTACATTGGAGAACATTTTGATAAGGTTGGGGAAGATCCAGATTCAGAACCTAGAACTCACCGTGAAGCCTTGACCTGTCCTAAAAGGGAATACTGGGTAGAAGCCATGAAAGATGAGTATGCTTTCATTAACCAAAACCATGTATGAGAATTAGTACCCCTATCTGAAAAACGTAAGGCTATTGGTTGTGAGTGGATTTTCAAGAAAAAGTTGAACTCTGAAGGGAAAATAGAAAAATACAAAGCTAGGTTGGTTGCAAAGGGTTTCACCCAGAAAGAAGGGATAGATTATGAGAAACTTTTTCCCCTGTTCTCAAATTTCCATCCATCCGAATACTTATAGCTATAGCAGCCCATTTTGACTTTGAGGTTCATCAAATGGATGTCAAAATGACCTTTCTAAATGGGGATTTAGAAGAAGAAAGTTACATGACCCAACCAGAGGGATTTGAGGAGAAAGGGAAAGAACCTTGTATGCAAACTTAATAAATCCCTTTATGGCCTGAAACAAGCATCGCGACAGTGGTACATTAAATTCCAAGAGACCCTTGCTCTTGTAGGATTCTCTACAAATAATGAGGATTATTGCATATATCAAAAGGTCAGTAGGAGTGATCTGGTCTTTATATTGTTATATGTCGATGATATGCTAATTATTAGTAGCTCAATTGCCTTAGTAGTAGAGACAAAAAATTTTCGGTATGAAGGATCTTGGAGAAGCTTCATATGTGTTGGGCATCAAGATAATAAGAAACATGAGAGAGAAGACTATCCAACTTTCATAGGCAACCTACTGTAAGAGGATACTGGAAAAGTTTGATATTAGTATGTGTATGCCTATATCAACCCCAATTGACAAAAAGACGAAGCGTAGTAATAAAATGTGTCCTACAGAAGACATGGATATAAAAGCCATAGAGAGAGTGCCATACAGGAGCGCAGTTGGGTCCTTTATGTACGTCATGACAGGAACAAGACCTGACTTGTCCTTCGTCATGAGTCTGGTGAGCTGTTTCCAAAGCAATTCAGGAGAGGAGCATTGGAAAGCAGTAAAAATCATTTATTTAAAGGGGACCATGAACTATGCGCTCACATATCAGGGGGAACTGAAATAACAATAGAGGAATATTTAGATGCAAGCTATCTTGCTGATCCAGATGATACGAAGTCTACATCTGGGTATGTGTTTATGCTTGGAGGGAATGCGGTTTCTTGGAAGTCAAAGAAACAAGATAGTGTAGCTTTGTCCACCATGGAATCCGAGTATGTGACATTCTGTCTAGCAGCCGAGGAGGCTGTGTGGGTTAATAAGTTTCTTAATCAACTTAATTTCTATCCTGTACGTTGTGAGGTTGTGCGAATATTCTGCAACAACACGACGACTATTTGTGTCTCTAAGGAGCCTCGGTTTCACAAGAATTCCAAGCATATCAAGCCATACTTCTATTACCTGAGAAATGAGATGAGATTGAAAGAGATCGAGATCAGCTACATATCTACAGATTTGATGATTGCAGATCCTCTGACTAAGAGAGTTGTCCTTAATATTTTTGTAAAACATGTGAGAGAGATGGGATGAGAGAAAGTGAGGAGGAGAGAATGTAAGGCCTGCAAAGGCCAAGTGAGAGATGTTGGGTTTATGTGGCCTTTAAAGGCCTTATGAGTGTGTAATGAAAAACATTTATTATAATGGAACATAAACTCAGTAGGAGTGTGGTCCCTCAAAGACCATACTAAGCAAATGATATTTACGGATACTAGACTGTGCTTGACGATATAGGCCAGTCGATTGGAAAACCCAAGGTACTTGGGCATAAAAATAAATCGAGAAGGGTTTTTGGGTTAGCCCTTGATAAGGTCGGAGCTTATGCCTAAATGACTGAGCCGAGGGACTATGTGACCCTTGTGTGTGATGGTAGGCCTAGAGAGACGGGGGCCAAAACCTCATCCATGTTCCCGCACACGGCATGCATATAGATAGATCGTTCGGAAAAGCTAGATATCCACCTTTGGGTGAAGCATATGCATATGTGAGAGATACCCCTATGCACCATAGAGCTGTGGTCGCATCAGGTCGTGGTGACCTTGACTTGTCTTTAGGGGAGGACCTGTAATCCACAGACTATGATTGCGACTCTTTGGCTCATCGACCAAACATTGGTAACCCGCCAATGAGCTCCTACATGGACTGTGGGTCATGGGAAACACTGGGTCGGTTCGATAAAACAAGTGTGGTCTGTAGTCTACAGTTGAAGGTGGAGTACCCCGTGATCGTTGATTGAATTCCTGAACCATATGGATCCACTTCCCATCATATTAATTTTAATTGTGTTCATTTTATTATTAAATTATTTTAGATTTATTATTTGAATTTTGATAAGTCATTTGATATTTTATTTTTTATTTTTGGACTTATAAAAATGAAGTTATTAATTTACAAAGTTGTAATGTTTTAAAATTCATTTTGTTTAATTTTAAAATATTTATTAAAAAAAATACATGGGGGGCCATAGTGCACATGGGCCCACAATGTGGGTATTATGTGGGGCCCCACATAACATATATGGGTGGCATGCCCCACCCTTGGATACCTTATCCTGTTGCTTTGTCTTCAAGTTTATTAAAAATGG
>NW_006499827.1:3735213-3751690 GCF_000471905.2 Amborella trichopoda
CTGAGCCATTGGCTGACATTGTAGNCTATCAGCCCGTGGACTACAGGATCTTTTCATATATATATATATATATATATATATATATATATATATATTTTTAAATCTTTTTATCTCTAAACCCAAACCACTGGGACTGGTCCTGGTTGAAATGACTTGGACCTCACTCGGGTCCATGTTATTGCCTACTTGGGTTGACCCGGACTTGACTCGACCTGTTGCCACCCCTGCTGGATAACCCAAATGTCTTCAACTTACAATGGGAATGGCTAAATGATCTGAATCCCAAGGTTTATTTAATAGCTTACCATTGAGCTTGCAGACTAGGTTTTTCTACATAGAAAAACAGGCACTAAAATTTCAGAGTAGAGAAAAGAAAAAGCAAAATGGAAAAACTGGAGTTACAGCTTCATGTTCAAGGGGTTTTCTTACAAGATGAAGATCCAAAAATGCCTTCAATCTCTGACCTCATCCATATCAAATTGACAAAAGTTAGAAAGATGCATTAATGTTCTTAAGGAAGGGAAAAAAAACCATTAGTACCCATTGATTCAAGCCCAATAAAGGCCGAACTCAGGCAATTAAGAATCGTTTTTACTTCACAAATTGAGATGCAACAGAAAAAAAAAACTACGAAGAACATAGAGAAACCAAACCAAGAAGCAAGGCTCCAGCCCCTATTCTTCTACCAAATAATACAATTGATAACCGTAGCATGCCATTAGAGCTCTGGAGGAAATAAGACCAGTGCTACCTATTCCATCTACATAATCTAGTGTTTTCTTCGACCTAATGATCAGTAGCAGTAAATGAGTAGGATTATGGTGCAGCTGTTTGCAATTGTGGCTCTGAAGGCCTGCGGAGAACTTCATGGATTCGTGCACCAGAGAGAAGGGAATTGGTCAATCTGAGAAACCCCTCCATTCCAAGAGCTCTCTATTTCACTATGTTATCCCTGACTTTTTATGCACAGGTGGTGGCAATACCACCGCAGTCGAACTGGTGGTGAGTCGATACAGAGCTACTATAAATTCCAGGAGCTGCATTTGGGCTTCAGATGCTGTCTAAGAGGGAAGACAGGGTCCCATGCCACCAGCTTTCGGTTCAATATCATGTGTAACAAGGCCATGGACTAGGACACGATGCTGGTTCTGGTAAAGCGGGGGAGAGTTTAGATGCAGTTACAGCATTGAAAAAGATGGTTAGCTTCTGGGAGTAACCTCAGGCCCCTGCTCATTGCAGAGTGTGGCAGTTCTGAAGCCCTGGCCATGTTTATGTTTGCTTCTATCCAGGACTCATGGGCTCGATGGATCAATTTTTTTAAAGCCATTGTAGGATAGTTTTGTTGTTGGAGAAAGGCTTTGCACCTCAATTAGTTTTTTTTTCTGGGAGTTAGTTTACGTTGCAAACTAAACAAGGCCAAAAAAAAAGGTCAAAAAATTTAGAACTACTTAGATTACGTGTGGCGAAATTAGGAATAGAAATGATATAAGCAATCATGTATATAATCCTTTAAATTTGCAATGGAGAATGGCTGCCTAATCAATATCTACTTGTCTCGACCCTAACAAATAACTTGATCGTGACTGTTACCAGTGATAGAAAATCGCCTTTTACATGCACGTCTTTTATCATAAATGATAGGAGAATATTTGCTTGCCACCATGCTTGTAGATGTAACCCTACGGGGTGAACCACATACAATTTGGTGTTTTAGTTTGTTCTTCTTTTCCTCTTGTGATTTCGCTGTTCTATTGTTATTTATTTTTCTCTTTATTTTGTTGCACCTAATTGCTTGGGTTTGTTATGGGATTATCAGTTTCACATACGTCAAGTTTAAGTTGTGATATTCAGTGATCGGTTAATCTATGGTTTTGGGTATTAAAAATTCTGAAAAGTAGTATTTGAGCATTATATTTTATGCAATATATTTGGAAGAGTGGCGAGTAATCGATTTGAGGTAGAAAAATTTGATGGGAAAATATATTTGGAAGAGTAGCGAGTAATCGATTTGAGGTAGAGAAATTTGATGAGAAAAATTATTTTCAAATATACAAAATTCAGGTTCATGATATTTTGTTCCAATAAAGACAACACAAAGCATTATTTGGAAAGGAAAAGAAGCTTGAATCCATAAGTAATGAGGATTGGGAGGAAATGGACCTTAAGACAAGGGCTATAATCCCATTGTGTTTAGCAAATTGGCTTTTATTCAATATTATGGGAGAAAAGACAACAAACGGTTTGTGGGAGAAGTTCGCAAGTGTTTATCAAAACGATTATCTTACAAATCATATTCTATTAAAGAGAAATTTATTTATTTTAAAGATGAAAGAGGAGACAAAATTTTCCACCATTTGAATACTTTTCACGACATTATTTGTGAACTTGAAAGTGTTGGTGAAAAAAATGAAAGACAAGGACTAGATAGGAATGTTGTTATATACTTTACCAAAACGCAATGATAATTTAGTGAAAACATTAAGTAACACCTAAAAAGATTCACTTGACTTTAGTGAGATGAATAATACTTTGCTTGTCCATGAACTCTGGAAAAAATATCTACCAGAGAATCGGAATCGGAGGTTCACATATCAAAAGGACGCCCAAGTGAATGAGGTAAGTCTTCTAAAAAATCTTCAAGAAGGAAGTCTAAAGATCAGTAAGAGTCTAAAAGAAGGGAAAAACAAGTTTGTTTATTGGGAATGTGGTGAAGCCAGTTATTTAAAGGGAAATTGTACTACAAGGAAAAGGATAAAAATAGAAAAAAAGAAGAAAAACTAATGAGTCCAAGAATGAGGGAAACCAAATAGATGAATTTATGTCCCGTTTCAGAAGTTTATACCATAAGTTGCAATCATGAATTCCATTAAAATTAGATGTTGTATACCGGTGTGATGCATCGTATGTGCCCACATAAATCATTGTTTAGGTTATATGAACCATGTGATGGTGGTTATGTGTTAATGAGAAATAATTCAAGTAGTAGAATGGTTGGGATTGGCTCGGTGAAATTAATAATGTATAATGGAAGTATTTGCACATTTCAATTTATGTTTCCTCGTTGGATTCCAATAGCTATAAACTTACTGCGCAAGGTAGAGTTCTCAAAGTATCAAATGATGCTCTTGTTGTGATTAAGGGTGTTAGAGTTGAGAACTTGTATAAATTATTGAAAAGTTTTATTATTGATGATGGGGTAAATTTGGTACCATATAGTAAGGTTCTTCTACTACGCTTATGACATAGGAGGCTAGGCCATTTGATAAGGAGATTTTGATGAAGAATAGTGTAATTCCTACTTACCCAAAAAAAAGAAAAAAAATGTAATTCCTGCCATAAAATTTGAGGAATCAAATTTTTTTTAGTATTGTCTATAAAAAATAATATATAGATGAAGTTTCAAGGCCAGAAGCCATACAAGAAACTGATACTTGACTACATGTACTCAGATTTATGAGAGTCCTCACCCACTATGTCATATGGTAATGCATTGTATTTTATTTCTTTTGTTGATGACTTTTTATGGAAGGTATAGATGTTCACTCTTAAATGAAAGAGTGACACATTGTTGGCCTTTAAGCATTTTAAGACCAAAGTCAAGAAGAGCATGGGGTGCCACATCAAAACACTCTGAACTGATAAATGGGAAGGAGTACAATTTTGATGAGTATAGTATTATTTTTTATTTATTTATAATTAATTTCAGTCATTTTTCAATGTATTTTTTAAATCTCCCCCTCTCTTATTCGCAAACCTCTTTCCCAATTTTTTTGGTAAATTTTTAGTTTTATTACCTCGCAAGCCAGTGCAACGGAGGCTAACTTCTCTTGTAGATTATAATATTTAAGTTTAAAGTCAGGCTGAAATTTCAAAGTTTTGTTTGCCTCGAAATCAGACATAAATAGGAATCTTGAACTATCAAGTGCATTTAGTTATTTGTCCCAATTAAGTAGCTCGATCTAAATTTAAAAAGAGAAAGTATCTAATGAGACCATTTATCTTTAGTACATGGTGGTAACAATTAATATTGATCATTGGATGTGAAATTGGGTGGCTGTATTTGTTTCATTGAAGTTCAAAGTTCAAATTTTTTTTTTTCACATCGGATGTTTGTAAATAATTGTGACCTCCCTGTACTAAAAGTAAATAGTCTCATTGTATACAATCCCATTAAAAAATACTCCTAGTTGCTCAAGTTTGAAAAATTACAAGGGCAAAATGAGTATCATATATCATTTGATGATTTCACCCATGGAGGGTAATCTGAAAAAAAAAATTAACATTTTTTGAGAAGGGATTTTATAAAACTGAAATGTAAAAATTGAATTGTCTGAGATAATAAGTAGTTGTATGGCCACCCTTTTAATTATAGCGAAAAGGGCGCCCACCCCTACCAAATTATCATCCATGTAGACCTTAGGTCCATGGAAAACCCGTGGGCCACTTTTAAGACATGACATCTTTCTTATTCCCCTCCAAATGACTTTTTTAACTTAGGTGTTGTTTCTATAAGTCCATGTAGAAATGAGTCCTCTCTTAAAAATATATTTTTTGAGATGGATTTTCTGACCTGATTTTTAATACATAATTTCTAATATGGTAATTATGAATATAAAAAAATAAATATATTTTAAAAATTAAAATAATAATTTTATGAAAAAATATTTGGACCATTAAATTTAACTGTTTTTTTATGAACCACCCATTTACGATGGATGCTTTACACCTTGTGAGACGCAAAATGTTGAAATGCATCCCCCCCCCCCCGACGCATGAAAGAAGTGTCCCTAAACTCACGTCTTTTAACTAAGCCAAAAGATTTTTTCTCCCGTGGGAGTATACTATCCTCTTACTCCCTTGGGAAGCGATCTAGGAATATTTTTAGGACTTTAAAGTTTGTCGATATAACTACTTCAACTTGTAGACTAATCTCAAAAAAAAAAAAAAAAAAAAAAAAAAATTCCAATTTTCATTAGGCATGGGGTTTAAAAAAAAAAATGTTTGAAGATTGAATAGAGATCCTCCAACTTCTGGAGGGCGAGATCAAATCCGTACTTTTTTAATTTTAAAATAACCATCTATCGAGTATTGGGTGGTTCCTAAAAATTTAGAAGGAAAAACAGTCTCGAGTAGGTAATCTATCCGACGGAGTAAATGTACTTAATGCATAGAGCCTAGAATGAGAGAGAAGATAAGGATAGAGATATCGATATTCACGGTTATTGGGTTAGAGCTTCTCTTTACTCTTGTGGTAGTTAACTAGAAAAATTAGGGTTAGAAAAGGTTTCTTCTAGGTGAAGAAAATAGAGGGGAAAAAAGTAGGACTTTTAGAAAAGGGGTGTGGTTTGCATAAGTTTACAACTTTAAACTATCCAATTAAAGCTCTTTTTTTAATTTTGTTATAAATGTAATTTTGATATCACAAATTTTTATGACGACTTGAGAATCTATTTTCATCTCTAATTACAATATTTTAAACTCTAAAAATAGTTCAAATCAAGTAGATCTATAAATACATAAAAATCTTGAAAATAGATTGTCTAGATAATGTGTTGCAAAATACACTATTTTGTAGACTCAATTTTTCTTCTTTTCATTTTCATACATCTCAAAGTCGAAACGATAAATTTGAGGGTTTTCCAATTTTGGATGTGCACCTTTAATTCTACTTTTAAGGTTGCCTTATATAAACTTTTTCCTTTAAAAAATGTCTATGAGTTAGTTTAGTGTTTAAGATATTTACGTGCTTTCCAACATAAGCTTTCAGCAGTGCAAACAATACCTCATTCACCTTTAAGGGTGACTGGAGGAGTCTCTTCTGTATCTGTTTTCTAGGTGTTAGGAAAAGTTAGTAAAGCTGCAATTCTCTCCTTTTGTCTGCATAGTTATGGCTTCCACAATCCCTAGGGTTTCTTTCAATCTCAGGGTTAATGACGGTAAGCGATGCCGCATTCGAGTCGAAGAAGAGGAGATCCATCAGACCAAAATGTCTTCAGAGGAGGAACCAACACCTGCGATCCTCAGGAATTTGTTCGAACTCAGCATTGACAGTGGTAGTCATATCACCATTGAAGTTGCAGACAAAGAGAGCCATCCAACCAAAACAAAAAAGCAAGACCAAAGCAAAGAAGCACGGTCTCCAATTCAGAAAGAAAAATTAGAGCATACCATTGTTAACAAAGCAGAAGTGCCTTTTGATTGTAGGGGCCCTAGGGTTTTCTTTGACATCACGATCGGTGGCGTCAAAGCAGGCCTGATCGTAATGGAGCTCTACTCCGACGTGGTTCCAATGACCGTAGAGAATTTCAGGGCCCTGTGCACCGGAGAAAAGGGTAAAGCCCCTAATGGGAAGTCCCTCCATTACAAGGGCTCCTCGTTCCATACAGTCATTCCAGGCCGGTTCTGCGTTGGTGGTGATTGCACTGGTGGTGAATCAATCTATGGTGGAAAGTTTATTGACGAAAATTTCAAGGAGAGGCACAAAGGCTTTGGGGTCCTATTCATGTCTAACGGAGGGGAGCGTGATAACAATTGCTCCAAGTTCGCTATAAGCACGAACAGGGATACCGGATTGGATGGAAAGTATGTTGTGTTTGGTAGGGTGGTGGAAGGGCTGGATGTGGTTCGGGCCATCGAGAATGTCGGCTCGCCTTATGGCGAGGTCCTCAAGCCCGTTCTCATCGCAGACTGCGGCCAGATTTGAAGACGTAACCGGCCGTCAAGCGGTTGAATTGGAACCCCACTGCAGTTCGACCACCTTAACAACCGAGCCAAGAGCTCCCCTCTCTGCTATTAGGATTTGTGGCTTCTGTTTTTCTCCTAGCGTATATTGCAGTAAACATTAGAGCTGCAAAGGTTGTGTGGTTTTTCTTTCTTTCTCGATGTAGATTTTGAATAATTAGAAAGTATTGCAACTCTCTTTGTATTGGAATGTAAATTTAAAAATATTGCAAATATTTTGTTTTCGGGGGGTTTTATGGATTCCAGGGTTTAGCCATTATGGCCTCTGGTTTCAATTGATGTCATGAAATGTGTGCATTTTGTCCATGCGTAGATAACAAGATATGTGTTATGTCTATTCGTGCATAAAGAAATTTGTGTCATCAAGAAGATGCTTTTTTTTTTAATTATTATTATTAAGAAATAAAGACACCACTGACTATGTTTTTTAGATTTTTGGATAATAAAAGAAAAAAATTTAAAAATAAAAATAAACCCTCAAAAGAGACACAAGAGAGAAACATAGCCTTTTTTTTTGTTTTTTTTTTTAATATTGCTTTATATAAGCACGACGTCGAGCCTTTGGATGTAAATGGGGCACTAGTAGCAAATCCTCAATTTGGATGCTTTTTTTTTAGTTTGTTCTGGGTTGCTTTTTTTTTCTAGAGTTCAAATAGAGTTTGGGGGTAATGTTTTGTTTGGGGATTGATGTGTTTGGTTCAATATTTTGGAAATTGGCTCTGCCCTAAGCTGAGGTTTCTCGAACTAGTTATCTTAAAAACAATTTAAAATTTAAAATTTTAAAAATGGCATGATAAGATAAACTTTTTTTTTAGAATTAGTTGGATTACGCATGGTGCACCTGGAATAAAATACGCGATCAGGTATATGATCGTTTAAATTTGCAAGGTATACATAGAAGCAATGCAATGAGCATTCACGGAACTAATTACAAAAATATACAATGCGAGAATACATTGATATGCAGCAAGCAGTCATGCAAAAGAGGAATATATTTTGAATTATGCATGTGCCTATTGAAATAAATATAATAATAATGAGGGGCACGTAACATATAATAGGAAAATTTAGGTATATATCAATCTTTATTCTATTATGATAAAGAAATATGCAAAAAATGAAGACACAATATGTATAAATTTTTGTTCATTAAAAATATAACAGAATAGTAAGAAATTAAGAGAATATTCAAAGGGAATAGAACTTTCATGAATCAATTAATAAAGTAGTTATTGACATATAAATATACTCCAATGAAAGATTAAGAATGTTCAAACAAAGAAAATGCAATGATGAATCATATGCAATTTCATTTGGAGCTTTAAGCTTTCTTTTACCTTTGGTTGTTTTGGAATATCATATGTGTAATCACATATTTTTCTACTATTATATTGCGTATAATTTTTAGCGAGACTTGCAATTTGAAAAATTCACCTTGTGTTCAATCTCTTTTGTATGGCTTGTTGAACAAGATCTATAACGTTTGCCTGAAATTTTCATTATTTGTATGTAAAATTTAATAATAGCCAGTATATAATTATAATAAAGAAAATTTTATTTTATTCCAATAATAATATTTAATAACTAATAAATAATTATATCTAAGTTTATATTTTATCCTGCTATTATTAATTATTACAGGGTTTGTGTAGCTGGGTCTAAATAGTTGGGATAAGGCTCGGATAATGATCATGATTAATATTTTTTAGTACTATATAATTATCTAATATCCATCAATAAAATTATAATAAATAATACTGTAATGATTAATAATTAAATGAGAAATTAGTATTATTAAATTATAATGAAGTGTAATTTATCCATGTTAAAATTTACGAAAAATTGCATAAAACCACTAAAAATGGTTTTTCTAAGCAATTTACCCACCCAAACTTTTTCAAACAACTTTTCCCCCAAAACCATGTTTCATAGCAAATACCCCCAACTCAAAAAAGAAAAAATGAGACTAAAATACCCCTCCCTTACCTCACACGTTGACCATAGCGGTCCGGCACTTCACCATGGCGGTCTAGCGTTTAGAAGAGGCGGTCCAACGCTTAAGTCACTGATTTGGAACGGTCCGGCACATCACCATGACGTTCCAGCCAAATTGAAAATTGTGTTTGGAATAGACGGCCTGGCAATGTACAGTTCCGGTTCGGCAAAATGGATGGGTCTGGCAATATAAAACTGCGGTCTGGCGTTTTCTTTTATTCGGATCTGAGAATGATTTGTTATGTACGAAAAAGGTATTTTTGTCAAAAACAATGAACTTTTTGTATTAGGGGTATTTGTTATAAAACTTGATTTTTGGGAAAAATATGTTAAGAAAAATTTGGGTAAGATAAAATGCTTAGAAAGTCTATTTTTGGGAGTTTTATGCAATTTGTCCAAAAATTTTTTATTATTCTAGACAACTAAATTAATCTCTCGTAATTTTTAAGAGAGAGTAAAACCACAGTGAGCATCGTTATTGACATGGCATATTCTTTTGGGGAAATTTATCGACAATTATATTACATAATTGAAATATGATATTTTAACCATTAACTAAAGTCATGTAGTTAAGTGCGATAACAATGATGGTCACTCATTTTATGTGATGATTATGATGCCGTCGAGATTATCGCGCTTAACTATCTGGAGCGGTCGCATCATGATTGGGTTGACAAAGAAATAAACTCTTTTAGTGAGTCCATTAATTTGGTTTTTAGAAAGTGCGATTTTTTAATGAATGGATAAGTCTGTTTTTATGTGCGGAAGACTTGTATTTGCTTTTTTGGAATCTTGGGCTTTTGAATAAGTGGAAATGTGAATAAAATTTGATGGTGCTTTACAGTACGTGAAAAGCTAAAGAGAGAGAAATAATATCTTATTTGTGAGTTTTTTTTTTTCTTTCCTCTTGTGCTTGTGGGCCAGTGCCAGGCTCTTCGGATCCATACTTTTGTTCG
This sequence comes from Amborella trichopoda, assembly GCF_000471905.2. The sequence goes on from NW_006499827.1 coordinate 3,744,906, forward strand.
TTTTTTTTGTGATTCCACTTTTGTTTTTTATTTATCTTCCTAAAACACGGTTATTTTAATCAATGTTATTTGCCAATAAATTTTATAGTGCGTCATATTATTACCGTGTACTTTTTCTTGCTCATTACTCTTAATTGAAGACTATAAACGCCTCGGTCATAAACCCCAAAAGCACCATATTTAATGCAATCACGATATTATGCAAAAACCAATGCAAGTTCAAGTGAATTAATGGTCAAAGATTTGGGGTGAGTTTCTACTATTGATGAGTTGACGAATAAGCTGCAAATACAAAGAGAAATGACCAATTAGGAACTCTATATCCTACAAATAGAAGTTTAAAGAAACGTACCTGATTGCAACGAGATTAAAGTGAGGTACGTCGCACGTGTAAATAAAGATAAACTACCCCCGAATATAAAATATATATTTTTATTAACAAAATATACACCTTGACATATGCTTTGCAAGTAATCCTATTGTCTAATGCCATACTTAGTCCAAAGATTGAAGTATTTGATTTTTGAGAGAGTAAAATGGCACCTATGTGAAGGTCAAGCCAAGGTGTTTAAATACTTCTAGCTCATGTTGGTGCTCTCCATTGAAATTCAAAACCAAATAGTCACCCATACTTTGTACGTGGTGTCTTCCTGTTTTATTTAGGTAACTTATTCCAAGGATTGAAGTATCTAATTCTAAGATAGAGTTAAAAAATGGTGCTTTTGTTGTGTTCAAGGGTGTTAAAGTTCAAAACTTTTATAAATTATTAAGAAGCTACATTATTGTTGATGTTATAAATTTGGTAGTGGAGAATAATGATCTTCCATTATGCTTATGATGTTGGACGTTGAGTTGTTTAAGGAAAAGCGTATGGAGATTTTGGTGATGCGGATTCTAGTTCTCAGGTCCAAATTTAATGAGTATTATGTCAATGGAAAACAACATAAATAAACTTTCAAAGTTGGAAGCTATACATGTATATGAATACTTGATTACATGCAGTCAGATTTATGGGTACCCTTACCATCTATGCCATATGGCAGTGCATTCTATTTTATTTCTTTTGTTGGTGACCTCTTAAAGAAGGTATAGTTGTTGGCTATTAAATCAAAACGTGATGCATTGTTTTTGCCTTTAAGCATTTTACGTCAAAGTCGAGAAAAGTACGGAGAGTCACATTAAGACACCCTGCGCCGATATTAGGAATGATACATTCTGATGAGTACAATTCCATTTTGTTATCTGTTTTTTAATTCATTTTTTCAAAAAGTATTTTTTAAGTCTCTCTCCCTCTTTCTTTTGCAAACCTTTTTCCTTATTTTTTAAGGCAAAATTTCAATTTTGTTGCCTCGCAAGCCGGTGCAGCTGATAATCCATAAGAAACGTTAGCCTTACGGCTAGCTTCTCTTGTATATTATAATTTGACGGTACCTATGAGTGACTTCATTGAAGTTCAAGGCCAGGCCCAATGGTTGAAGTGTTCTTCACCTCAAAAACGGACATAAACATGAATCTTGAACTATCAAGGGCATTTAGTCATTGGGCCAACTTAAATAGCTCAATTTAAATTATAAAAAGACCCCTAGTTGCTAAAAAGTTATAAAATTATAGCAAGAAAATGTGTATTGTCTGTCATCTGACAATTTCATATTCCCCAACCAATTGGGTGTAATTTGAAAATAAATTAACACAAAATTTAATATTTTTGGAGAACGCATTTTTATAAAAATGAAATGTAAAAAGTGAACCATTGAAGACGATAAGAAGATATGCGGTGACATCTTTAGTTATATGGAAAGGGTGCGATTTGTATAGAGCCTAGGCTCTAAACAATCAAGTTAGAGCTTACCTTCAAACAGTATCGAGAAATGTGGTTTCAATACCGGAAATCTTTGTAATAGCCTTAAAATATATTTTCATCTTTAGTTATAACATTTAAAGCTTAAAAAGTAGTGTAAATCGACATATCTATAAAAATTTGAAATTCTTGAAAATTGACCGTCCAAAAATAAGTGACAAAATACACTATTTCCAAAACTTGAAATCCATTTTTTTTCTCATATATATGCATTTTGCTGTCGAGATGATCAATTTGAAGATAGTTGAGCATCAAAAGAACCTCTTCTAGTGAAATTTTTTAAGTACGCTCTCCATTTGGTTGTTTAGAGCCTTGGCTCTCTATAAACTTTATGATATGGAAAAGGACGCCCTACCATGTTATCATCCCAATACACCTTAGGCCCATTGAAAACCCGTGCGCCACTTTCGAGACATGGACATTGTTTCCCCCTCCTTTCTTTTTATTACCCTCCAAATGACTTTTTTATCCCAAGTGTTTTACCTATGCCAAAGATTTTTCTCTCGTGGGACTATATTATCCATTTACTCATTCTGGTAAAATTCAATAGGAACATTTTCATGACTTCAAATCTTTCAATATAACGCTGACTAATCTCAATAAAAAATAAAATACAAATTTTGCTCCCTATGGATTTAGAAAAAGGGATTATCTATAAAGAGACCATTTATCTTTTGTACATTGATGTTACAATCATTCTTGTCACTAAAATTTTAGAATGGGCGGTTGTAATAGTTTCATTAAATAGATACACAGTTTTAAAAAAAAAATTTTCTCAAACTCTGTGACTCACCCCAAGCCATCCAATTTGATATTTAATGAGTGGAAATAATTGTGACCTCTATGTACAAAAGATAAATGTCCCATAAAAAATATCGTAAACTTGAATAGAGAATGTCGAATTTCTTGAGGGTGAGATCTAAGTGTTAAACAAATAACAATTTTTTTCTTTTAAATAATTATCTAGCAAATTATTAGGTAGTCCCCAAAATTGTAGAATGAAAAATACTTTCAAGTAGGTCATTTATGCAAGTGAGTAAATGCACAGTATGGGCTGAGCAGAGAAGGAGAGAGCGAATGATAATAATGACACTAGAGCTTCACTTAACTCTTGTGTGAGACTAGTACTAGAGTGATTTCTATACCAACTTTAAAATATTAGGTAAAATACCAAATGCTCTACTTCTATAGTTGGGTAGTGCGTTAACGCTTGAGGTATAACCTTACTAATGAAACAACTAAAAAAACACAAAATTTGGATTGACCAAATGATAATTTAAAAAAGAAAAAAAATGAGTTCATAATTTCCACCTATAAGAGAAGGTATTTTACCTAAAATTTTAGAGTCCAAATGCAAATCACTTTAAGTACAATTATTTAACCAAAAAGATTAAAAAAAGGTTACTTCGAGGTGAAGAAAATAAAGGAGCCAATAAATGTGGGAGCTTTTAAAAGTTGCTTTCAGCAGTGCAAAGGATACTTTCTTTCCTTTCTTGAACAGCGAGTGGAGTAGTCTCTTCTGCATTGTTTGCTGCTCGTTGGAAAGTTAGCAAAGCTGCTCCTCTATCCTTTTGTGAGCTGCAATGGCTTCTACAAGCCCTAGGGTTTCCTTCACTCTCAGAGTAGGTAGCGGTAAGCGGTGCCGCATTCGAGTCGAAGAGGAGGTGATCCATCAGACGAAGACGTCTTCAGAGGAAGAACCAAAGGCTGCAGTCCTTAGGAATTTGTTTGAACTCAGCATTGACAGTGGTAGTCATTGAAGTTGCAGACAAAGAGAGCCATCCAACCAAAATAAAAAAGCAAGGCCAAAACGAAGAAGCAACGGTTCCAATCCACCAAGCACAACCAGAGCATGCCATTGTCAACACGATCAGTGGCGTTAAAACAGGCCGGATCATAATGGAGCTCTACTCTGACATGGTTCCAATTACTGCAGAGAACTTCAGGCCTTGTGCACTGGAGAAAAGGGTAAAGACCTAAACGGGAAGCCCCTCCATTACGAGGGCTCCTCGTTCCATAAAGTCATTTCAGGCTGGTTTTGCGCAGGTGGTGATTGCACTGGTGGTGAATCAATCTATGGTGGAAGGATGAAAATTTTGAGGAGAAGCACAAAGGCTTTGGGGTCCTATTCATGGCTACCGGAGAAGAGTATGATGACAATGGCTCGAAGTTTGCTATAGGCTTGAACAAGAACACATTGTCCGGGCCATCGAGAATGTCGGCTCACATTCCGGCGAAATCCTCAAGGCCATTTTCATCGCAGACTGTGGCCAGTTTTGAAGACATGACTGCTTCTTGGCCGGCCAGCGGTGAGTTTGGAACCCCATTACAGTTCGACCTCCAAAACAACCAAGCCAAGAGCTCCCCACTCTGCTTTTAGGGTTTAATGCCTTCCGTTTTTCTCTTAGCTTATATTACTATAAGGGATTGTATACAATGAGACCATTTATCTTTGATACAAGGTAGTCATAATTACTTACAACCATTTGATATGAAATTTAGCTTGGATGTATCATAAAGTTCGAAAAAATTACTTTTGAAGTTTGAGCTTGGTCAATAGAATAATTATAGCCACCCAAATTCACATCCGATGGTCAAGATTAGTGTGACCAATTTGTACCAAAGGTAATTGGTTGCATTCTATGTTGTTTCTTGCAGTAAACCTTAGAGCTGCAAAGGTTGTGTGGTTTTTGTTCCTTTCTTGATGTAGATTTTGAATAAGAGTAATGATCTTATAAGACCCTCCCACACCCCTGTGTGTAGGATCTTAAAGGATCACCATTAAATTTGACACAGATCTATAGAAAAGTCATCACATGGATGTGAAACTTGATTTTTCTAGAGATATGTGTCAAATTTAATGGTGATCCTTTGGGGTCCTACACACATGGGTGTGGGAGGAGGGTCTCACAAGGTCATTTCCTTTTGAATAATTATAGAATATTGCAGGTCTATGTGTATTTGAGTGTAAAATTTAAATTATTACAACTATTTTTTTTGGGATTTTTTTGGGAATTTTTGTGAATTCCAGGATCGTTGAAAAGTTAGTTCATGTGGGTTGGACCACATTTCTACAATATGCAGTCCATAGGTATAAAGTATCTATCTTAAAATGAATGCAAATAGGTGGTCCATCTAAAAACAAATGTAATTAATGGTCCAAAAATTTTCTTGATATAATTATTACTTTTAGTTTTAAATATATTTTTTCATATTTACGATCTCCATGTTAAAGATTATATATACTCTAAAAATTAGGATCAAATTATATTTTAAAAATATATTTATTGCCAAGCCCATATTTCTAGCCGCATATAAACCGTGTCCTTAACCGCTATGGCCTTTGTTTTCTATTGACGCCATGAAATGTGAGCAATGTCCATAGATAACAAGAGATCAGAGATGTGTATGAGCAATCGTTTTATGCGGGCTACTGAACTGCATTTCTACAATATGCAGTCCAGAAGTATAAAGCATACATCTTAAAGATGGATGCAAATAGGTGGTCCATTTAAAAATAATTGTAAGTAAGGGTTTAGATTTTTTTTTAATATAATTATTATTTTTAGTTTTCAAAATTTTTATTTTTTATCATATTCATGATCTTTATGTTAAAAATTATATATCTTCTAAAAATTAAGATCAAATTATTTAAAAAATATATATATCTATTGCCAAGCCCGCATTTCTACAATATGCGGGCTGGCCCCATGCTAATTGCGTCCCATGTGTATTTGTCTATGCATGAATTATCAAGAAATTAGTGTCTTTTGCCTTGTCTATGCATGAATCATCAAGAAATTATTGTCTTTTGCACCCGAGATTGGTTGAAAAAAGAGATATTTATATATGGATCTTAAATAAGTTAATAGAACACCCCCTTTATACTGAAAAATTATTATAAAGGTCTGTCAACTCGACCTTTTTTTTTGACAAAATTACCCCTCGATTTGAGGTTCAACCTCTGACCGCAACCTATGTTTTGAGAAAAAAAAAAAAGATCCGAGAATTTCATCCTCAAACCGCAATTTAAGTTTTGAAAAAAAAAAAGAAAAAAAGAAAAGAAAAAAGGGTCTGAGAATGCCATCCTTGGATGCAACTTAAGTTTTGACTAAAAACAAAAAGGGTCTAAGGATGGCATCTTGGGATAATTTTGTCAAAAAGAAAATCATGTGAACCGATCTTGATTGTAATTTTCAGTATAAAAAAACAACTTGTATTTTTTTTAAAACTTATTTAAGGTCCATACGTAAATAACTCTTGGAAAAATGGCATCTACCCTAGTTGGCTCCTTGAGATAGGTAATTATCTAGAAACAAGCTTTTCAATAATCGCCCATCAGTGGCTAACTCCCGTCAGCTGCTATGCTAGTTGGCACTTGTAAAGCCATTCTAAGGGTAGTTTTGCTGTTGGAGTTTTGCACATTAATTCCGATTTTTTTTAAGTTAGTTTTCCGATTGTTTTGCTTTCTTGAGTTCAAATAGAGTTTGGGGGTAATGTTTTGTTTGGGCATTGATGTGTATGGTTCAACATTTTGGAAATCACTTCGGCGACGGTACTCTGCCTTGGCTGAGGTGAAAAACGCGACCGAGTCTGAATGGACTTGGCCTAGTTACTTACACTTAAAACCAATGGTTTAAAAACCGGATCGGTGATTCGGATCGAGCTTTCAAAAAATAGATCCGGATCGGCGAATCGGCGATTCGGATCGGAAATCAGGTGAATCGGTCAGAATAAAGCTTCAAAAAAATCCGAAAAAATTATTAAAATTCATTATAAATATTGTTTTTTTAGGAATTCAATAAGAAATGAGGGTACTCCATTAAGAATTTTCATGTTTTTGAATGAATATGCGAATATTGATATGTTCTTTCCCTGCATGAACCGACATTCAACATTTAATTTACATCACACAAAAAGATAAACA
>NW_006499827.1:3772145-3786008 GCF_000471905.2 Amborella trichopoda
TAGTATATTTATTACTAACGTCCTCTCGACAACGACTAGTAACTAAGTCTTTACTTTTAACTTTACGTCGTTTGTTATAGTTTGTTAGTTCTTTATTATATATATATATATATATATATATATATATATATATGAACCATGATCCCCTATCCAAAGTCTAAGGCTCCTCTCAATGACGCTTCTCACTCATCAATTAAACTCTCTTTCACTGTTTCAATTACTTTATTTTCAATTGATAGTTTATCCAACAAAAGAAAATCTAAAAAAGTAATTAAAAAATAATAATTTCTAGGTCCCAACCTTAATATTTTACACCTAAAACTTCTTCAACTAATCAAACACAGATACTCACAATTTCCCAATCTTCCAATACTTTATCAAACACAATCCATTAGAACTTACATTCCAACAAGTTATCAAATATTGAAACCCTAGAACTTCTTTAACATTCCAGAAGTTATGCAATATAGAAACCTAAAACTCTCCAATTTCCACTAAACATTATAGTAACTTTTTTCTTCTCAACAAAGAAGAACTTCCAATTTCCAAAAAACATTTACCTTCCAGTTATCAAATACACGAATTTTCAAGGAACATTTACCTTCCAGTTATCAACTGCACCCTTAAGATGAGATATTTACCTTCCAGTTATCAAAGACAACTTTAAGACGAGATACTTTCACGTAGAATACGATTCTACCTGTTTAGGCCACCTGTTTAGGTACGCTTACCACCTGTTTGATTGCCTCAGATTGCTACCTGTTTGATTGCCTCGCATCTTTAAGATGCGATACTTTTATGTAGAATACGGTCAAACGCACCTTTAAGATGGGATACTTTCACGTAGAATACGGTACTACAGTACACTTGCTACCTGTTTGTTTTCGTCGTATTGATGCCTATTCTATTTTTTTTCTATAATAAATAAATATTTGCATAACCATTATCTTTTTCAATCTTTTTCTCATTCACTCTAGAATAAATATTTACATCACTCTCAATTTCTATTCTTTTCTCTCTGGTATACCGTATAATCGATGAAAATCATAGTATACTGGAGAATCGATATATATATATCTCATGTATATAAGACAATCGATAAGCTCGAGGAAGATCATGGTATACAGGAAAATCAATATACAGAACTCATAGTATATAGGAGAATCGATACGCAAATCTCAGAGATCTCAGAGACATGGCCGTTGATAAATTAGAGAGGGATATCAGAGAGATGGCCGTTGATAAATTAGAGAGAGGAGATTGACTTTACCTAGGTATTAATAAATTAAGTGTAAAAAAAGTACACAAACTTAATTTCAATTTAAAACAAAAAATAGTGAATAATATAGATAGAGCACAATAATCAATGAAATAGATATGTTCTTGAATTAATCTTCTAAAAATATTTCCTCACACAAAAGTCATTAAAAAAATTACCACACATAAATACTCAAAGCTGTAAAATAGGACTATATATAACAAATTTTTTTTAAAAAAACTAATTTCTCTTTAAATATAAATCTTAACTAACTCTATACTCATTTAGAAATCAGCGCAAGAAAAATATCATTCAATAATAAATTATACAATATAATAAAAATAATAAATACCACATGATAAAAAAAATGTCGTTCTAATAAAAAAATCACTTATATCATCCAATATAATCACTCAACCTTTCTAGTTCACTAAATCAGCTTTTCTCCAATTTTTCCCTGATTTTTTAATTTAAGCCTCACAAGCTGAAAGTTATATAGAGACGCTTGAAAAATATATCGTACGAAAAAAAAAGTGAAAACTTATCACAATAGAAATATATTATTCTAAAGTTTGTCATATTAAAAGCCTGTATTCCAAATTAGTCAATAGTCAAAGACATGCAAAGCGTTTGGCAAGTTGATATGCCCAACACCTACAAATATAAACTATATATTAGTGAGATTATTATTTGCATGATATTTTGTTAAAGGTAAAAAATGTCAGTGTAGAGAGTAAAAAACATTGGTCAAAATTATTAATCCCTAACATTATTTTTGAGGTGGATGATCCACCGCCGTTAATTTAGGTTTTAAAATACTGGCTACGGCTATTATTCACCTAAGTACAAACCAAGAAATCAATAAATTATTTACCAAAATAAAAGAAAAAAAAAGAAAAGAAATTATGCACCAAAACAAAAAACCAATAAATTAATATTGCTATTATGGGAATGTCAACTCACAAAAACCAAGACGAAAACAGAACAGAGAAAATGGTATTCATCATGAAAACTATTTTTTTTCTCACCAAACCATCCAATAACCCACAAATGAGCAAATAAGATTAGGGTTAGCTCTTTTATTTATAGGTTACTTATCAAACTAGAGGGTGGGACGTTATGTCGAGGCATCCGCCCCCTAATCATCCATTCGCCAACCCCAAATAAGGTCACAAAAAATTTAAAGCATCCATCTTCCCCAAAAAAGGTCACAAAAAGTTTAAGCATCCATCTTAAAGATGGATGCAAGTAGGTATTCCATCTAAAACAATGGAACTTAACGGTCCAAATGTTTCGTTACTACGATTGTTATTTTTAGTTTTAAAAATTTATTTATTTTTTCATATTCATGATCTCCAAGTTAGAGATTACTTTTAAAATCCATCTCAAAAATAGATTTATTAAGAGGCCCACATTTCTACATATGCAGGCTTGGCCGCATAGAAACCGGGTCCTAAATAAAAAGCTACTAAAAGGTGGCACCTATAATGAATGGTAATATATGTGATATCATAGCTGTCAGATCTTTATCAGATAGTTCAAAATATATGTCATTATTTAAATTTCAATCTTTTTTCTAGAAATCAGATTGTGATGAAATTTTGGGCATATATACTTGACACCATCATGCAGCATATAAAAATATAAAAACAACTCTTTCTAGAATTGAAAATAACCAAATCATCCATATCATTTTTCAAGGATATTTTTGAAAATATTTGTTTTATATCTTTTTCTTTTATGCTTTTTTTAGTACACATGCTCAATATTTCATCACGATCCGATTTATAGAAAAATAAAATAAAATTAAGATAATGATATGTATTTTGAACTACCTAATGAAAGTTTAACAGATTTAACCTATTACTATATATTAAAGAGGTTTTGGGTTGGAGATGAATAAGTGTAAGAGGATATCACTTAGAAAGAGCACAGATTGTATGTGCTTGTTTAGACTCTTATTTTTAAAAAGAGCACAGATTGTGTATGCTTGCTTAGACTCTTATCTAAATCAAGGAATGAGTTGGGTAGAGTTCTCATGGTGGACACCAATACAATAGACAGAAGTTTTGGGTTCGAGATGAACACTGTAAGAGGATATCACTCAAAAAGAGCACAAATTGTGTATGCTTGCTTAGACTCTTATCTTAGCAAGGACTAGGAGTGAGTTGGGTAGAGTTCTCATGGTGGGCACTAATACAATAGACCTAGAGAGAGAGGTATCATGAGAAAGAGGTTTGTGGACAGAGACATTATGTATTTTGTAACAGAGATAGAAAGAGATAGAGGATGTTTTTGTTTTTCATGGAAGTTTGTGTGGGAGATTCTCTTCTCTTGAGAAAGAGAAGACCATGTACTTCACCTCTTTCATGTTATTATTGTTCTTGTATTTTTTTATAAGAATTTGTTGTTTCTTTCATATTATAGTACCTATGTATTTGTTATTATGGGTTATTATTGTTATTTGAACGTGGAAACTGTGTTATTTTTGTTGTTTAACAAAGTTCAAATAGAAATGCGTAGCGTATATAACACCTATACCAAGTTGAACTAACAACTCCTTGACCTCAAAATGGGGTTGAAATAGAAATGCGTAGCGTATATAACACCTATACCAAGTTGAACTAACAACTCCTTGGCCTCAAAATGGGGTTGAGGTCATGGTGTTAGCGCCACTTGAGTTTAGCTAATGGTCTAGGTTTTTATTGTCACTGAGGAATACAAAATCTGTGACGCATTAAAAAACTATTAATTATTTTTAAAACGATCTACACCCGATCTACCCTCCCACTATCTTCCGATCTACCCCTTCTACCATCTTCATGCTCGTTAGGTTCAGGCACGATGTCAAGATGTTCAAGTATGATCATGGTATACAGGTGAAGCTCGAATATGATCAATACAGTGGTAATTGATAAATTAGAGAGCGCAAATGTTGCTTGTTATGGATTGAAGACTCTGGTCAAAGAGATTTCGGGGTGGATGTTATGGATTGAAGACTCTGGTTAAAGAGGTTTCTGGGTGGAGATGAACAAGTGTAAGAGGAATTTACTAACGGTGACGCATTAAAAAACTATTAATTATTTTTAGAACGATCTACACCCAATCTACCCCACCCACTATCTTCCGATCAACCCCTTCCACCATCTTCATATGCGTTAGGATCGGATCTACTCCTTATCTCCCTTCCACTATCTTCATGGGTTAGGATCGGATCTACCCCTTATCTTTATGGGCGTTAGGATCGGATCTACCCCTCCCACTATCTTCCGATCTACCCCTTCCACTATCTTCATGGCGTTAGGATGTCAAGATGCTCGAGTACATGGTATATAGGTGAAGCTGGGGTATGATCAATATAGTGGTAATTGATAAATTAGAGAGCGCAAATGTTGCTTGTTAGGGATTGAAGACGAGGTTTCGGGGTGGAGATGAACAAGTCTATGAGGACATCACTGAGCGATTGATCAGTGATAAATTTGACAAGAGCACAGATTGTGCATGTTTGGTTAGATTCTTACTCTTGCAAGATTGTGCATGTTTGTTTAGATTCTTACTCTAGCAAGGAGATGGGTAGAGTTCTCATAGGTGGACGTCAATACAATAGACACTGAAAGTTTGGAGGAAAAGCTTTGTGTATTCTACTGAAAGAGAGTGACAAAGAAAGAGGATGTTTTTGTTTTCATGAAAGTTTGTGGAGGAGATCGTCTTCTCTCTTGAGAAGAGAGAAGACCATGTACTTCACCGCTTTCATGTTATTAATATTCTTTATTTTCTTTATTTTTATATGAATTTGTTGTTTCTTTAATGTTATAGTTCTTATGAATTTGTTATTATTATTATTTTTTATTATTATTAGTATTTGAATGCGGAAACTATGTTATTGTTGTTGTTTGACGAAGTTCAAATAGGAAAGCGCATAGTATGTAATACCTATACCAAGTTCAGCTAACAACTCCTTGAATAATGGAATTGAGGCCATGGTTGTAGCCTCACTTGAACCTTATAGCTAGTGCTCTAAGTTTTTATTCCCACTGACTAACTACTAACTATGACCGGACCGGACCGACAAGAGGTCAACACCAAACGATTGTACAATATTGCTTGAAACTTGAAACTAAAGGGTGACCCTTTTTGACATGGGGCTGTTTGGGGTGCCATTGATTTTCAGTTTCTGGTTTGAAAACATGTAGGTACTCTACATACTATCCATTCTTGGGTTAGATGCTTTGTTTTTTAGGCGCATCTGGTCTGATTTTCTTTATAGCGAACTGTGCGCGCGCTGCATTTGGTTTAGGATGTCATAAAATAGATTACATATGATACGAATTGATTATTTATAAAACTCGTATAAAATAAAATATCTATATATTGGTGATTCTTATTGCATATGATTTTAGCTACAAATTGAGCTTACTAAATATTGTATATGATTAATCTACTTCTTTTATAATGTTTTTTTTTACAACTAGAAAGGAAGAAATTTAAGAATATAATAGCAAAGAAAATGACTAACAATTTTCTTTAATAATTTCTGGAAAGTGAAAATAATTAACAATAAAAATAGTTGAAATTTTGAAAACTAATGAAGTTGAATCTCATTGAAACTAAGAAAAAATATTGAAATATAGCTGAATATTTGGTATGCAATATTTGTATTTATTAAAAGTTGTGCAACTAAGCTAATTCGTGCATATTAATTTTTGCCATTAATTTTTTTACTCTACAAGTATTCCTATTCTAGCCAATTTATCAACTGTAACATAGTTGTTTAGGGTAATTGTTCTACCTCTCTCTCTAACATCAATCCTAACTGCACTTCTATAACCTGTCTCCTATGAAATATGATCCACATGGTTATCATAGCCCTATGAAGATGAAAATGTCACATAGTTGAATATATAGCAAAAACCGCTCCTTTTTATCATTGTCGAACCGTGTCAAAGAAAAATAAAGTATGCTATAAAAAACTAATCGGTCAGTTGAATATTCAGGCGTCAAAGACTCGTTAATTTGAAAATTTGTATTTGAGATGAATTATTCGGTTCATTAGATTTTGGATTTTGATGAACTTTGTTTCATTTTCAGCAGTTAATGAAATATTAAATCAAGAAAAGAAAATATATTTTATGGTTGTGACTATGATTACGTAGCTTATGCGATATTTTTTCTTCTGCAATCTTGGTCAATATTAATTGTGCTAAGACATTGAGTTGTATAATGATAAGATATTAGTTTCCATCGTTTAAATCCTCTCTCAAGATTCTCGAGGTTTAACATGGAGTAAAGCTTTATTCAGGAGTACTTTTAGGACCAAACAAATGTACATACTTTATACATGCCAGGAAAAAAAAAAATACAAGTAAAAAAGAGAATGTCCAAATTCTTTTGCAGTCTCAATATTCATGATAGAGAAAGAGACAAAATTATCTTTTGATTTGTGAAAGAGACAAAGTTATCTCCAATAGTTTTAAATATAAAATTTTGAGATTCAATCTTTCTGACTCATGTATGATTAAAGTTTTCATTTTTCTAACCTTAATTTCTCATTACATCACCCTAACTTAGTAAAACTTAGTAAGCTGCCTACGCTAATCTCCTTCGTTTGTTAAATATCTCATCTAAATGAATTCCACATATTGTATCCTCACTCATGTGTTTAGACACAATTTCGAGATTGATCATATTACTCAAAGTCTGATCCATCTGAGATCATATCCAAAAGTATATTCTAAAGCATCGAAAGAGGTGGGTTCCATCAAGTTACAGTTTATGAGTAGATCAACTTAAACCGAGCCTGCTTAGGTTTGTGTGAAATTCGGAAAAACAAATTTATAATAGATTTTTCTAAGGAAATAAACAATAGTATAAACTAAAGAAAATAATGAAAAAAACAAAATAAAAAGAAGGAATATACCTGCTTAGATGGTGAAGATTGAGTTTGCTCCTTGATCGATTGAGGTTGCAGATCCAGTTAGTTGACTTCACTCCGGGGAAGCGGGGTGCCTTGGAATTAAAATTTAGGGCTTTTGATTAGCCAAAAATAGTGCTTTCTTTGTCTGAGGTTGGCTGGAACATGGTCATAAATCTAGGGTTTCACTGGCCCAAGGCTACGGTTAGGGTTTCAGATTTGGAACCAGGATTAAGGTTTGGAGGCTAGGGTTTCGTATGTCTATCTTTTGTAGAAAGACCAAACATTCCTTTTGAGTGTAAAACCTACCTAATTTCGGTAATTTGGCTTCTTAACTTAGGATGTATGGGATTTCTAACTATATTTGTGAAGATTTTGGGCTATTATGATCCAATGTATCCTATGGTGTATTGGGATTGAGTGCTTTAGCATTTAGAACTCAAGATAAACTTCAATTTGGAGGAGCGTCTACATTATGGTTTAATACATGTAAAATAAACAAATAGAATTACAACATTTATAATAAAAATTAGGTAAAATCTTTACTTATAAGTAATTTTAATAATGTTACTTTTTAGGTAAAAGAATAAACTTGCATAGCAAAAATGAGTTTTCTAAAAAAGTAAGAGTTAATGTATATTTAATTAGGGAACTATCTTTTACTCATGATAATTTACAATTTTCTAGAAAATCAAATTGTATGGTGGAACAACTTGGTTAAAAACAACTAAAACAATCTTAATTTAAAGAGTCATAAAATAGGAAATTTTTTATTTTTAAATTTTAGGAAATGAATACAAATAGTTGAAAAATCTAATTGTTCTTTCACATCACAAACTAATTAAAAATAAAATGAAATTTTTTTTATTTAAGTATGCATAAATTATTGTAAAACATTGAGATTAGTTTTGTTTGATTTAGTGAGAAGGCCACATTGTGATCCAATACTATGACACCCCATGATTCCTAAAGCAAGTAATTAAATACTTCTCTTTAAATTCCACTTTTGTCTTAACTTGGTTTAAAAAATGGCGAGTTGACTCAAAATTACCCGGGGACACGAGAATTGGCAACCCGTGCCGATTCTTGCGAAATATTGGAAATCTACCGGTTCTAGAGCTGAAACGAATTCTTGCGAAATACTGAAAATCTAGCTGAAACGAATTCTTGCGAAATACCGAAAATCGAGCAGAGCTGAAACAAATTCTTGCGAAATACCGAAAGAAATTTCGAAAATCGGGCAGTTCTAGAGCCGAAACCTTGCGAAATACCAAAAATAAATCGGTCTCTTCCAGAGCTGAAACAACCAGTCGCCAGTAACAAGGCGAGGTACAATGACCAACAGTGACACGGCGAGGTACAGTGACCGACAGTGACACGGTGACTCGCCACAAGGACTCAGCGCCACATGTCCCTGAGCAAAAAGTCGCATGCTGCCTGACTTCACATGCATCCTCATGTGGTACCAAGGAAACATTCATAGAACTCAATCTCTTTTCGATTTTGCGATGTGGGATTTGAGAGTCGTACTTGGCTTGAAAAGGTAATATAGTATAATATTTTTATATCACGTGGATAGTGGTAGAAGTGGCGTTGTGGGCTTACTTGGTTATCACAGGTCCTTGGTTCAAATTCTCCCGCCACAAGAAAAATAAAAGGTAATATAATAATTATTTGTTGTCAAAAAAAAAAAACATTATTATCAAAGAAAAAAAAAAGAAAAGGTAATACAACAAGTATTTCTTGTAAAAAAAATAAAAATAAAGAGTTTTTGTCAAAAAAATAAAAAGGTAATATAACAAGTATTTCTTGCCAAAAAAAAAAAGGTAATACAACAAGTATTAGGGTTTTAGCGGATTAGGGTTTTCCGTCAATTCGAGATTTTGGTGGCCATTTTTCATTGATTTAATCCATTTTTTATTTTAGTCCATGTATAATTGTATACTTCATCCATGATAATTCTATGATTTTTCTTTTGTGTGATGTAAATTTAATGTTTAACATAAGTTTATACCTGGAAAAAACATCTCACTATTCGCATATTGATGAAAAAAAGGACAGTTAATCATGTAGTACCCTCATTTCTTATTGGATTCTTAAAAGAAATATTTATAATGAATTTTAATAATTTTTTTAAATTTTTTTTAGGGCTTAATCCAATCGATTCGATCAATTATCGATCTGGATCGTCGATTCACCGATCCGGATGGACTTTTGAGGTGCCCGATCCGAGGTACTGATCCGTTTTTCAAAACCACTGGTCTGAACCATATGTGGAGCTCCAATACCAAACCTCTTGAATAATCCTAAAGTAGTTTTTAAATGAAAATTTACAATCTCAAGGGGAAAATAGTATGTTTACCAAAAATTTACAAAAATACACACCTATAATATGAACTATTGAATATTTTACTTATTTCTTTTGATTTAATTTAAAAAATACCAATCAAAATGTCGACATGATTGAGAGCTAATAGTCGAAAATGTATTAATGTTGAATAGTTGACAAGTTAGGTACATTTATAAATCTTCTTAAAGTTTATAAAATTCTCCTAAATTTTAATATGCCTCACATTTTGAATAAATTTATTCTCAAAGCTACAGCAGAAATAATGGCCAATCTTAATTTCAATGAGTACAATTTATAATTTTATGTGATTTTTTATCAAATTTGGATTTTTGTTCTTTAACACGTGCGTCAAATACGAATAAGATATATTATTTTTGGTCTAACCTCTCTTTTGAATCTGACCGTTCAGATAAAACAACTGCGATTGATTTAGATAGCGTATTGTGAGGACTATCTCACCTCAATGACTTTGGTTGTGGATAAAATGATGCTAGCTCTAAGACATTCAGCAGCCCACGTCTCCCTTTTTACCTTGCGTGAAAATCTTGAAAGATCTCCCTGATCTTTTTGTTTCACAGCCTCAACAGGATCCCGAGCCCAAGTCATCTCGTCCAACTCGAATGACTCGTGGGTCGTAGAGGCAGATTTTAAGATAAAAAATAAAAAAATGGGGAGAATCGCCAGGGTCCGGATCAGGGTCGATTGCCGAGAATCATTGCTGGCCATATTTATAAACCTATCCAACTTAAACAGAAAAGGAAAAAATCGACAATACTCGAAGAAGAGGCAAACGAAGAGGTGGAATTAAGGATAGAGAGAAAGCCCTGCTAAATCAGCAAGAGAGAGAGAAGGGGTAGGGAAGATGTCTGGAATGGGGGATGGATATGTGGGCACAGCCCAAGACGCAGTGAGAATAAGGAGGCTTGAGAAGCAGAGGGAAGTGGAGCGAAGGCGAATCCAGGAGCTCAAGAACAAGTCCGCTTCAGCAGGTGGCCAAACTGGCCTCCTCCAATTCGGCTCTGGAACTTCTGAGGTTCCCTCTCTATAGAAACCCTAAAATCTTTCACTCTCTCAAACCCTGAACTCCTCTCTCTCTTTCTTCATCCAATTTATTTTCTGATGAAACCCTTTTGGGTTCATTTAAGCATCTGTTAATCAGTATTTCCCTTGTATTGTTAAAATCCTGAAATTTTGCATGACTATGAAAAATGGGATTTTTGGCTTGTGATGGATAATGCATCCCTAATTCCACATCTTCATTTGCCCCTTCTTCCAGTATTGTCGATTTTTTTGGCCTTTCTTTTATTTTTGTGTTTTGGAGAAGTTTCACCTTTCTGTTTATGTTGGTTAAGTTTATAAATATGGCCATCAATGATTCTCGGCAATTGACCCTGATCCGGACCCTGGCGATTCCATGTGAGCCCATGGAATCACCCCAAGTCTTCCCCATTTTTGTATTTTTTATCTTAAAACCTGGCCTGTATGAACCAGGACTCATTCGAGTTGGACAATATGACTTGGGCTCGAGACCCTGGTGAGGCTGAGCGCGAGTCCTCGTTTTAATTCACTGGTGGTCATTACGTGACCGATTCTGCTAAGTTTGAGAAACTGTGGTGCTGCTTTTCTCTGGAAATACTGGGAAACAATAAAGTTTTTAACTGAAGATAAGATATCTTAATATAGCCTGAACATTTATCTTACCTAGGTATCTAGATATGTTTGTATGTTTATTTATGTATTTTAACAGGAAAGAGAAGAACTGTGTATGATCTTCTCAGTAGTGTTACACAATAAATGCAAAGCATGAACCAAATACAACTGTACAAGAAAAAAATCCATTATCAAGTTATCAACCTGTACAGATGGCCATAGCTCTTGCATCAAAGGCTTAAAACTGAACTAAAAATCATTTGACATGTGACAATTTGTTACCATATATGATAAAACTAAAAATTAAATGCCTCTAAGCTGATAATCCTCACCCTGATGTTCTCAAGGTAGCACATATACTTGACGTCTGGTGTGCATGAACAAAGAAGATTTAGAAAAAATATCTAGCTGTTTAGATGGAGTGTTTGGAGCTGAATTTGTTATATTTTGCTCTTTAGGTCCCACATTCCATTATTTTTTTCTTTCTCCATTGTTTAGGGATGACTTTATTGAGCCTTTCCTGTATTCCTTATCGTCATTTTTCATTGCATTCCACCATCAAAAGGACATCTTTTGCTTTGTTTTTTGATGGATAATATCAAAAGTACATAAATTGATATACCAGATATCTAGAGGGACAAAATGGCTTAAAATTCATGTTTTGGTGTTGAATATTGGGCATGACTTGGTTTTCTAACCACGTGCATTCTGAAGGGATAGACAAGTGGGCTATGCACTGCATATCAAGCTGAACATATTTCTTAATGTATTTCATGGTTTTGGTTGCAATTTAATCCTGTGCTTTCCTCTCCATAATCTCCCTTTGGCTGCGTTGTATGTCTTGGAAACTAAGCATTCATGAACATGAAAACTCCTTGCTGTATCCTGACCCTTTTTACATCTCATCAACTTCTTATTTCAATCACCCCATTAGTAGTTTGCTTCTCTGTTATGAGCTCCACTGCTCTCAACCTCTCTACAGAGCTACTCTGAAGATTCCATATTTTTATTCACCAATGAACGAAGTGTCCAATGAGTAATGTTCTCACTAGTCCACCCAGCCCTAAAATATATTCTGAATCATCTGTTCTGTTTTACAACTAACTATCCATTGATCTAATTGCCACATTCCATCAACAGCAACTAACTAATACTATCTGTTTGCTGTGACAAACAGATAGTATATACTTGGATTTTCTATCCTAAGATCCCTGGCAACTTAATACTATGTCATATAACTTCATCAAAATTTAATAAAGTTTGAATCTTAGGCTAGGGCATTATTTTGCATTATGTAATCTATGTTACTACAGATGTATATATGTGGCTGTGTTGTTTATTCCTTTCATGAACAATATTCTATTGCTAAATGCAATGATTTTGAAGCATTTATGGATGTGAATAACTTTCAGATTCTTGAGACTGCATTCAAAAAAGAGACTGTTGGTCTTGTCACCAGAGAACAGTATGTTGAGAAGGTAAGCTGGTCTTGCAAATTATTTTGTGTCTTTATTTTTTCTTTCATATTCTGGAGACTGATGTGCTTGCCTTCTTTGAATTGCTCCACAGCGTGTTAACATTCGAAACAAAATTGAAGAGGAAGAGAAGGAGAAGCTTCAAAAATTGCAGCAAGAGTGAGACATTCATAGTGATTCTACTTGCTATTATTTTCTCCTTGAAATGATATTGAGAATGTTCTAACAGAGGCTTCCTTTTGAAAGGGAGGAGGAGCTTCAAATGCAAAAGCGAAAAAAGCGGAGAGTGAAGGGAGATGCACGATTGTCTTTTGCAGATGAAATTGAAGATGGAAGTGATGAGGAGACTGAAGAATCTGGTAAGTTCATTTCTAAAGACATTGAAACTATATTCGTATGCAGAAATGATAGCGAAGGGTTTTAATTTCATTTTCATGAACCATTTACTAGTGCTATACTTGTTTGTTTACACGATTGTTATGAGAACCTAGCTAGTGCCTTGGCCATTACAGGGACCAATTTGATATTGCTTTGGTCCAATAAATTCAATCAGTTTCAATCAGGGTGGCCATTTCAGTTGGATTTTGATGTTAAATAGAAGGATAACTAGAAATAAGAATAACATTAGCACTGTAAATTCTCATCCAAAACCTGAATTTGCATCTTCTTGGATCAAATACTGCTGTTTAGATCTTGTCTAGCATATGTCTGTTTGACTGCTACTATGCATACATAGCCTTCCCATCATTTTGGATTCATTTTGTTAGTCAATTTATGAATGCTTAGAATTGACAGTCCTAAGGATTGCCGAGAATTATATGACTAGGGTTGCAGAGTCCTTTGAATAACTACAACTCAAAACTCATAAGAAATCCATGACTATGTAAAATAATGGAAGATATTTTTATTTTGGGACTTACCGCAAAAAGGAATACATTACAATATGAATGAGCAACTTAAACAATACCACGTTTGGAATTGGCAATATTATAAGTCAGGCATTCAAGAGCCAGGAAAATCAACCGACAACAAAAATTAAAGAAACAAGCACTAGTAGATACTGTTGTAATAAGTCAAATACCCTGAGCTACAATGTTTTTTGAGAAATTATATTTTTAAATCCCTGAGCTACAATGTTCAACTGTTCAAAACAGTGTTTAGTAACTCGGCTGAGTCCATTCGGACTTGGCCGAGTTACTCGGCCTCTCTCTCTCTCTCT